>OMNN01051965.1:0-15919 GCA_900302755.1 Chromis chromis | reverse complement strand
ATTACATTTTATATCCCATTAATGGGACGATTAGAGAGAGAGATTAAATTTGATGTAATCATGCAAACACTTTTAACAGACTATAACCTGATGAAGAGTCTCTGAGTTCATGTGGGTTTATCTGTCCAATAAGTGATTTTTAGATTAAAATTTAGAATGCCTTGGGTTCCTTTTAGTCTGCCAACCAATACCAAGGTATTTCATTCATAATAAATGGAACAGTCATTATTTTTCACCCCTTTCAAACAAAATTTTCAGTAATGTGTGAACGCATTCAATTAAAACTAAATTAAGTTTTTTTTAAATACGGAAAATGCTTGCTATGTGTTTCTAAAGCTGAAGGCTAACTGCCCTGACATTATGTCCTGTAAAAAATTGTATTGCAGATAAAGACTCACCAAGAGCATTATTAAGGAGAGCTGACTTCCTATTGAACTTACAAAAAGCCCGCTATTTGGCAAACATAATTAGAGTTCTCTGGAATAATTCTTGACACGTGTACATTCATATCACCTCCTACACGAAAACAGTTTTGTTTGAGGCCTGTTAGACGTCTGATTGTAAAGAGCAAGGGCACGGCTGATTTTGAATGGCCATTGTTGGAGGGCGACCCAACTCCAGCTGCTAATAATGGATTCATCCCTCTAACAAGAGTGCGTCGCATTTGCAGACTCACAAAAATAGAGCCCATAATTTGATCAACCTCCCATTTGCTCCACATTAGTGAATAAGAACAAAGTTAGCAGAGCAAGAAACAATCCTTTGATGTATAAATTACAATGCCACATAGAACTGCTGAATTAATGAAAGGAAACACATTTCTCTGTGGTTGCTATCTGAATCAACACCATATGATTGCACCCTGGAATGCATTAAAGCCAGGAAAAGTGATTCTTGATTCTGTCACCCTCATTCTCTCTGCGGTTAATATTCACAAACATGCAGCAAGCAGGCACAAGTCACATAAATGATATCTATATGTAAATTTGGATGCTATTCCTCACCGGCATCCTTGTTATATTCATTTACAATAAACACAAACGATGATCTTAAATGAGATTATTCAGATTAATTTCTCCAGATATGCGACTCATCTCCATTCCAAATCAATTGCTTCATTCAATAGGAGCTGAAATTGTGTCCATGTGTGACCACGGTGGGTATTCATTTTGCGTATGGATTTAAGATTAAAATGCAGCCGAGCAGAAAATCATGTAAAATTAAACATGAGAGAATTCTATAAAATGACAATATAAGGATTGTTATGGCTATTAGACTTATAACACATATTCTGGTCGTCAACATTACATGATTACTTCCTGCAGTATTAAAATTGAAAGCTCGAGCTTTACATGCTCTTTAGATGAACAGTGTCTCAGTGCAACTCTGCTTCCTTCATCTCAACTTCAACTGACAAAGTGTCATTAATCATCAAGTCTTCATGCCGGTTACTGCACTAAAAAAAGTGAATTTACTTTGTACGTAAGACAATACATATGGTAATGTTCCCACATGGTATTTTTAATTGCTCTTTGCTAATTTGTCTATATTCTTAATAATAAATCAAATGACAGTTTATGTGCAAGGAGCTGCTTGTAGTGATAGATAGATAGATAGATAGAAGCTTTATTGTCACTGTACAGCGAGATACAACAAAACTTTGTTTGGCAATCCCTTGTAGCACCTACATATGTACAAAGTATATTTGACAACCCCATAGAGAATTATTAGCAGACTCCCTCGTCCTCTCAGCTCTGTGGAGCATTTCAGCATGTTCCAGCTCATTATTTTGGTTTTCTGACCCACAACGATATTGTTTGATTTACTCTCATTGCTCTCATAGTGAAGTGTTCGGCTGCACCACAAAGCCTTTTTTCAGCAAGTAGGCTCTAAAAAAATCCACTGTGTATTATCAGTTTAGTGCCAAACTGCAGACAGATGGACTGAGTTACTGATTCCATTGCCTCAGAGTGGCCAAAAAATAAGTACCTGCAGGTTTACCTATTTTCCAATGTCAGGCTATTGTTTGCATTATAGATTAACGGAGTTCCTCTGCACTCATGTCTCAAGGGTTTTTACACACCAGCAAGTTCTGTAACCTAAATGACCATGGAAGCTGTTTAGATTAGTCTCTACTCTTTCATGCAACCCTTAGTAGCACAGGACAGCAAAGAAGCATAGCAGATGCCTGAAACTGTTAAAAACAAACTTGTAACCCTTTTATTCATTGCTATTGTTAAGACTTGGTTAGGTTCCGAACACAACTTGGATAGGTTACTTAGTTAGGCTTAGAGGAACTTTGTTTCAGTTGCAATAATAAGCATGTGGTTAAAGTGAAGCAATGATCATGGTTATTGGTTCTTCCTATGCAGACTGTGAGACCCTCAATGTCACCTGACTTTGTCTTTTAATGCTGTTGTAATTGATGTGGTCACAACAACCTAAACGTGTTTTTTTTTATTGCATTTGCTGAAACTTGCCAAGTCTGACTACACCAGCATGTTGTCACAAGTTTGCTCTGATCTGCTCACCACACCTCCAAAGTGACACAGTGTACTGCAGATCAGCAAAAACAAGATTTGCAGCTACTTTTATTTTACTCAAAGAGTGTTTTCCCTGTGGTTTAGAGTATTCTAGCTTTCTTGGCAGTGTGAAGGGTTTGCAAACTTATAAGATCTTAAGTCCACACCAAAGGGAGTTATTCTCCCCAACAGAAAACATTGTTCCTTACCTGCTTTACAGACTTCATTTGAAGTCCAGGTTTTACTTCCATTACTTATCTATGTCATCGTGTAACACATTTACATAAAAACGCCTTGTATTTAGTTTGGCATATTATTAAACTAAGAATGAGCTGCTGCCTCACCTTTTTATTTCCTCACTAGAGCTGCTTTTGTTAGGGGTACATCACCATATAGATCTAGAGTATATATGGTATATAACCATTGCCTTGCTTTAGTTGGGCCAGCTGACCAATCAGAGAAGACTAGGCTTTTTAGGACGGGGAAAAGGGACAGGAGCTAAAATGTAGCGGTTCAGACAAACGTGCTGCAGCAGTGTACAAAATGAGAAAAATAATTCATTTTCTTAAACAATAAAGCATGTAAATATATTCTAGGAGACCCAAAGAATAAGATTATAAACCTGTAACTGTGCATATGGGTTCTTCAAATTTGTTTGTTTTTATATTTTCAAAGTAAAATTTAGTTTATTACTGAAAGTTAAAGTTATCAAGGTGCTTTTTAGAGGATTTTTAACCTCTGTTTAAATAGTCTATCATCTTTGTATGTTACTAATAAGTCATCATTACTGCATCTGTAGTTAGTAATGCATACTATGTAACATAAAGTTGAGAAAAATCTGAGGAAAAGTACAATATGTTAGAATTTGGCTAGTCTGATGTAATAGTTAACACTGACAATTGTACAGCATTTTCTTAATGTCATTAAGTTAGTGTTCATTGACCATGATGCATCGACACTGTGTTTTGTGAGTATATAGTAAGGCACTGCTGGGATTCGAACTCAGGATCTCCTATTTACAAGACAGGCACTTTAACCAACTAAGCCACAGTGCCTTCTTCTAATCCTTTTAAATTAATCAAAATACATCACAGTGACCAGAACCACTTTCAGAATCAGTTATATAAGAAGCTGGAATCAGATGTTTTCTATTTTTGTTTGATGGACGAAATAACTTCATTAATTTCCTTGCAATTTAGCATGGCAGTGTTCCATACCAAAGCAATGCAGCTAGTAAACCAATTGAAACAATAGTTAAACTCATAAAAATTACGTTTCTTCAAAATAATGTTTACCACTGTATAAGTAATTTATCTTTATCATTATTTCTTTTGCCATTTTTGTTTAGTTGGCTAGTCATCGCCTGCCTGATTTGACACCTAACATCTTAGTTTTACACCTCTTCCCATAAGAATGACCTTTGACATTTTGTAATCCTTTAACACTTGGGTGCTTGATATGACATTACATGTTTTTCTTGACTACTGCAGAACACCTACTTTTGAAGTATGTGTTTTTTATTGCGTATGCATTTAGGTTGTAATTTCTGAATGTGGAGTCGTTTTAAGGGTTCCTGCACTTTTGTGACTGATGTAAAAGATACGGCTAATGTGCAGTTTGTTTTATAATCTGCACATGTCAACAGTGTGTTAATAGAGGTCATTGGTTTATTTACACTTTTCAGTTCCAAAATTGCTCCAATTTGTAATATTGAGGGATTCACGTTTATAATCCCAGAACATCTGGTGGCCAGTAATGAGGACAAGTGTTGCTCTTCCAGATAAACATACGGAAAATAAACATGTTCTGGATGGTGTGAAATCCATGTCTGAAAAAGTAATTTAGTCCGTAAATAGATGTATGTATGCTTTGGTGCTCGTGCACTTAAAATGTAGCACTTCTCTTCTGTTATCCAGGAGGTAAAGATTTCCATTGAAAATCCATGCTGGAACCATGACAGACGGGACCAAACAATCTGTGCAGTGGCAAACTCACCGATCAATGCTGATGGCACAGAGATTGAGGATGCTGGCTGTACACATCATCACATCCAGAGTGACAAAGATGTCACAGTGGATCTTGCTAAAGCGCCACTCTCCCACTACCTGGAAGAGAAAAACATCAACAAATGGCAGTTTACAGAAACAGTCAACCAAACAAAGGCACTACACTTCCCTAACAAAGGCAGCTCCTTGACAGAAATCACATGTTTCCCCCTGCAGGAAAAAAAAGCCCTGACAGTCAAAGCTTTCTTGTATATTTTTTTCATTTTATTTCCTCTCTGGTACCACAAAGCAAGGGAATAAGGAGCAAAACTGAACCATAACAAGAAAGAAAGAAGGAGTTAAAAATGAATGAACATTCAAGTGCATGACTGGTCTCATATGGAGGGATTAATTATAAACTACTAGTATATGTATTTTACAGTAGACATGAAATTTCAGTGGCTTGTCACATCCATGTTATCACAGGAACCTGACACAGATGATCTTTTCACTGCCTGCAGTAAGAATGAAATATTATAGAATATTCCAAAACTATACACATCCTCATTATCAGTGAGGTATTTATCCTTTAGCATGCGTCCTTGATTATAGCTCTAGGTGCCTTTCGATCAAAGACATGATCAAGCCTATTTGTATTCATCCTGCTGTTGCTCTCTGTTACATGGTCAAATCCCATGATGAAACGAACATCATCAGTGATGCTCTGACAGGTCTGATGCCGCCCACCTTGCCTGACACTGCAGCCTCGCTACTTCCTCCCACAGTGCTGTCAAGGGTAAAGGAGATGTCTGTGTTGAGGTGCAACTCCTGCCTCTCTGAAGCTGATTAATCTTTGTCCTTAGGCCATGTCTCCATAAAATTAAGTGCCGTCATTAAAGAGCTGTATGTTGTTGCTGGTGTCTATAACGCTAACAGTGATTGCAGAATGATTGCCTCTCTCCTGTTGCTCTCTTCTCTTTTTTGCAATTTTCCAACCTTTTATCTTGACACTTGTCTTCTCTGTCTCCACAACACCATACTGCTGCCATCCTTCAGTTTCTTGCATCTTTACGTCAGCAAAAAGGATGCCCCTCTCAAAAACTTTTTGGACACAACTGTACAATTTAAAATCCTCGTCAGTGCTGCAGCCCAGAACAAATTTAAAGTTTTAAATTTGAGAGGTTCACAACAGCTGAAAGCCATTACTAATCCTCATGGCTGCAGCAGAGGTCAGTTTATATCAGTGCAGAGGGACACATTTTGTGGTTATTAAACTGCTTTTTACGGCATAATGTCATAATGTCATGCAATGAAATCAAAACAAATATATGCTTTAAAAAAGGACAAGTATTATGACAAATTGACTAGAAAGTACCTTTCCAACCTAATCTACAATTCAGATTGTGGATATGTGCATGGCATATCATAATTCAGAATGTATCAGCATTCAAAAAAAGTAAGGTGTTGGGAAACTGAAAATGCAGTAAGGGAGCTGGAGAAAGTAGTCACTTAGAATCACGGTGAAATGAAACTAAACCAACCTGTTTCATCTAAAACATCTCTCTTTATGGCATTAATAATAATAATGCAAATACTACTATTAGCAGTAGTAAACCATAATTATTAATATAGGAACATTCATAGCAGAAACACTAATGTTATAAAGATACAGACAAGTTTTAAAATAGACATTAAAAAGCACATAGCATACATTATTTGCACATATTAACACTATTAATCATTTATCTTTGTATTCACAGTGCTGGATTTCACTACTGATCATCATGATATTTATCTACAAACCCTCCATTAGTCTTATGGGTATGCACTACTGTATGTTTTTCTTTTGTCTCTTGTTATCTCATTAAGATGAAAGTAAGAGTAGTTATACATTTATAACATCACAGTTCGAATACTCCAAGAATATCGTATTTTGAGTGTAATAAATATTAATGAGATCTCTTCATGTTATTTGAGCTTCATCATGTGCTAGTCCTGAAAAACAAAGTCAGAAGCCTGTCAAATGGAGAACTGAAATCACTTTTAATCATCCTCTTTTACAGTCAAAAAGTAAGAAAAACGGTATTTTGTGTTGTCATGGTTCATGTTTTATCGGCAGCAGTTTACACTATGTGTTGTTAGCAGTAGTACTTAGCATCTACACTGCTGATAAGGACAATTGCAGATAAATATAATGCATTGTTTAATACATTAAGCAGCTAATTACCTATCTAGAAAGTACAGTGACATTAGCAATGCACCTTTGCTGGTTTGCTTTGTGTCTCACTCAACGACCCAACTTTCAGGACAAGACGTGAGTTCGTGACAAAAAAAACAACAGAATTTAAACAAACTCCTAACCTTAAGTCATGCATAATGTTCCCTCCATATGCTCACTAAATCAGTCACACTTGGCAGAAAATGAGAATCGTGGTAATTAATGCAAATTTAGCATTTAATAATAAAGGGCACGTTGAATGCCCTGCCCGCACTCTGTGACTAATCTGTCACTGTACTTCATGCTAATACATTATTAACACGAGAAACTCAGTTGCAGTCACGGTCAGCGACACCAGAATTTAAACCATAAAAGTGTCTCTACACAGATGAAGAAAAATGGGCAGTGTACTGTATATGAGGTGAGGATAAAAAGCCTATTCTAGTTCCAGTAAAGTGAGACAAACTCGACACTGTGACCAAAATGTTGTCATTATATTAAGACAGACATATTTTTAGATGGTGTCTCTGATGGAAGAAACATGTTTTGAGGAAGTGAATACTTCGAAATTTCTCCCTGCCAAAGCTCAGCTGTTGTGAGCTGTGATTCCTACAACGTCTTCACTCGACAAAAAAATACGTAGGTTATTATGAAACTGCCTGGTGTTTACCTCAGAATGATGTCAGCTGTACGACTATCAAAAATACTGTATTGACAGTCAGACTCCTACCAAATCAGTTCTAATTTGCATGGATTCCTGAAGTCCAACTGCTACTGTTCCCATTAACAGGAGGCCTGACATTCTGAGAGGGACACGCCAAAATCAGATGAGCATCCCACTCCAAACACATGCTGTGTTATCCATTCTGATTTTGACAAAAAGCCAGCACTTACTTCTCAGCATGTTATTCTGCCCCCCCAAGAATTGCTGCTATTAATCTGTTTGGATAGAATATCTATAAAGCATGGAAAAACTGAATGAGTTTAACCCTCTGAAATCCAACCAGTGCCTGGGTGTTTTCTGCTCCGGTTATATTTTTCTTAACTGTGGGCTCATTTTTCACTGCAATTTAAAGTCCCTGCACCTCAAAGGAAAAAGCTCAACCATTGCTAGAAGTAGAGAGAACTCAAACATGGCACAGTTATAATGCCATAAATCATTAAAAAAATTAAGTTTACTTCCTTTAATTATTTAGTTTACAAAAATGAAAACAACAACAAAAAAACTGAAACCAACACGTACAGTAGTTTTCCAAATGCCCACAGGTGTTACCAATGCTGTAAGAAAAAAAAAGATGGCTCTAGATATTACAGATATCTTAGGCTACTACTTAATTTGTTTCCAAATAAACATTGCCTGCAGTTCAGCCGAGTCGTTGCTCAATTTTTGTCAAATGACTTTTGCTACAGCTGTGCCACTAATAGCTTCATGGTTGTACTGAGGAGCACAGAATTTATTATTTTTTATAAAATGTTGTTAATGCAGGTTTATTTTTTTTTTACCAAATTTGAAATATGACATCTAAGATGAAGTGATTTTTAATTGAATATCATGGTTTTCGAATGGAACAGCACATCACAGATGAGTTGTTCAAGGAATGTCAGAAAGTTGTAAATCCAACTATTCTTTTTGTCATTATAGTTTCTTGTACTGATAAATTGTGTAATCATGGTGATTTAAAAAAAAAAGTGTATTTCAAACTCACCAGTGAGTTTTGGGATTCAGAGATTTAAGACTTTCTCAGTGCACAAAACTGCTTAAATGGGACTACTTTTCCTGTCATTGTCACAGAATGAGCTTGAACAGGAAACAATAAATACAGCAGTAGGTGTGAATCTACGGAAGCCCTAAACGGCCATGGTTCAACTGAATTTTTTCGATCCGTTTTCTCGAGAAAACAAGATAATTCTCCTCTGTTTTCTCGTTATAACGAGATAATTTTGTCGTTATCATGCAATAACAAAATCCGTGATGTCGTGATAACGACAAAATTATCTCGTTATAACGAGAAAACTGAATCGTTTTTTCGAGTTAATTTTCCGGTGAGGTAGAAAGCGAAACCAACCCACCAGACGAGAAGGTGCTCTGCGCTGCTCGCTACCAACTGAAGCCAGGCCTGGACGTGCTCTACTGCAGCTGCACACTCTAATGAGGTAAGTTAAGCCTGTTCAAGTGTTTGTTTGTACTTTTGCAAGTCTGCGGATACAAGTTATCATCCTTAACAGTAGTCTGGTGGGTTGGTTTCGCTTTCTAACTCACTTAAAAAATTAAGTTGAACCATGGCCGTTTAGGGCTTCCGTATAAATCACATCACACAGCCCCAAATACGTGTCCAGGCAGACATTATAAAATTGTAATCATGTCTTCACCCACATCTAAATAATAATAAACTTATTTTCATATCTTCCAACTAGATTTTAATACCTACAGGCCTACTGCCACAGAATCTGTGATCAACAGAAACAGAAAGAAGCCGATGGTGCCTGCACAAACGACTGAGTCAGTGGTCTTGCAATCCGATGCTATATTTATATAGAGTTGCAGGCAACACAACTGTCAGTTTTGTGTCCAGAAACATGCTGTGACTTGCGGAAGTTTCAAAGCAGCTCCGGCGCTCATCGCATTCAAAATGCATCATCCAAACACAAACACGGCTCACAACACGCACATGTGCAATTAAACTGCTCCGCGCCATCAAAGACTCACTTTTCGGCCATGATATCAATTTCAATATTTTATTAAGAAAGTTTCATGCTACAGTTTGGGGGCTTTGATACATGGCCGATAACAATTCATCTCCCACATTTCCAATCCGCTTTGATGTCGGCTCCCTCTGTGAGCACCCAGCTGCACACATCATCAGAGAAAGCAGGTAAATCATTCTGGTAAAAACAAACACAGTGTGCAGGTTGCGTGGATAAACAAACGTCAGTCTGAGAATTAGTGCCAATGATGATTTTTTTTTTCCTTTTTGTTTCTTTGTTTGGACAAAATACACTTCCAGTAGGTTGATGTAAGATTACTGTTACAGAGTGAGACATTTACAGTCACCACTGGGCTTCATGTACAAACAAACCTACGAACTATGACATTCTATGGATGCACTGTAATCTGATCACAGTGATAATCATCATGACTCACTGAGAGACACGGGGGGATTAGAGTCCCTGTAGTCTTAGATTGCCTTTCTCTACATCAGACAGCGTGACCTAAAGCCTAATGGTCAGAAATAACCCCAGGACAGAGAAGACAGATACAAGAGATGAGAGAGATACAGCAGAGAGATATTTTTCAGAAAGATAGTCCACATCCTGCTCGCTATTGATTTGATAAATTAGACATGATTTTATGCTTGACCCAAAGTCTGGGAGCTCTTTCGGGTTTGTTGGTGGGTGCTGATGTGTCATAACTGCTTTGAAAAAAATAAATAGGTCTGCATTATCCCACACCGGGTCGAATGCAAAACGAGGTATCTCAGAATTAGGAGAAATTATTCATAAACAACTGACCTCTGATGAAATGGACTGCTCTGACATTTTGGCGTTGTCACATCGCTGGGCTACTTTCCGGGCTTTTAACCACCGCAGGACTGATGTTTACAAGGCAGATGTGAACACATTAGCCTTCACCCTTGCTTCACCTTGAGCCTCTGACCCGCAAATAACTGCAGGCAGCCTGCTTCGCTCAAATCCTGGTATTTTACTGGCGCTAAATCTCACATAAATGCCTGTCACACGCGAATACTGTCTTTTAAGTCTGTCTTGTCATTTTCTTTGGAAAATTGAAGTGGTAATTGCTTTCAGAGGCTACCTTTTGAAGTTTTGTTCATAGTATACACATTTGTGATATCAGAAAAAAATCTAAAAACAATTATTGCACTAGTTTATACACTGCAAATCATCTCTTCATCACTTATCTACTGTTTTCTAAAGCACAGAGAAGAGGTTTAAGACGGCACAGAGATAACAAGGCATGTCTGCTGCATAGGGCATGTCAGGCTATTTATGTCTCTTCGAATCTGTACAAAGATTCTACGTGTGTGTGTAAACAGTGTGTGGGTCTGTGTGTGTGTACATCTCTGCTATCCTACCTCTAAGTAGACGACCCAGGGCATCACCAGTGTGGCCACCAGAAGGTCAGCGACAGCCAGGCTGACAATCAGGTAGTTGGTGGTGGTCTGCAGGGCCTTCTCCCTGGACACAGCTATACACACCAGCACGTTGCCGAAGACGATGACGAAGATGAGCAGGGTGAGCAGCATGGCGTAGTAGTTGTACGGATGCTTCTGCTCCTGCTCCGTCTCGTTGAAGCTCCATGTTCCGTTCTCATAGAAGCTGTCATTGTAGGCATACTGGGTAAAGACATCCATTAGCTGTGAGTGACGAAGGCCAAGAACAGGCCCTGCAAAACACGAAGGAAACAGCATTTGAATGTTGTTGTTTTCATCTTTGCAAACAGAAAAAACAATTACAGGATAATATTTTTGGGATAATCTGTATTCCTGCAGTAATTGTTTACACAAGCAGCTTGTCTATTGATCTCTTAAACCGTGCTGCACCCAGTAATGGATCAATCACTGTTTTAAATTATAGTGTAGCTTCCAAATTTGTATGAAATAATGTCAAAGGTTTCTGTTACATTCCATCTGATCTGATTATAACCTTATAAAACCCTGGTGTCTTCAGTGAAGAGACAAATCAAAACATTAAGGGACACAAAGCTTCAAGTCTACATTCCCCACATTATGTCGTGACCAGTGTTTACCCCAGTTGAGAAAGATTTTCTTGAGAAATCTGAACTATTTTATGCAACTACTGTAACATTGTAGCACAAAATTTTCTTTTCACAACATTGATATGCAGGTATTGATATAAAAGTTACTTTTAACTTAATTCTTTTTGAAGGAAAAGGGACATTTTTTGAGAAATGTTGGTGTTTTTGGTAGGTAAACATTTTTGTGTGTCACTTCAAAACATACTGTGTATATCCATGAGGCTTAACAGGATGAATGCTCTTCTTTCCTCATTTTTGAATTCTATTATTTATCCAGGTTTGTAGCAACCTTCTTATTCTTTGCCTTTTGCAGTTTCACTCTTGGTACATGACCACCACCAACTGCTGATCAATAGAAAAGTGCTACTTGTATGAACTACACCTTTTCCTTACCAATTTCTGCTGTTGGCACAAATTTCAGTCATGTCGATCATGTATTTGGTAGTTGTTTATTTATACCGATCAGCCACAACATTAAGACCACTGACAGGTGAAGTGAATAACATTGATCATATTGGTACTATGTGGTGTTCTGCTGGAAAACCATTTTGCCATCCGTGTTGATGAGACTTAGACACCCAAATAAACATTGTCCCAGAACAAGCACACTCCCTCATGCAAATGGCAATCCCAAATGTCACTGGCCTACCCCTGCAGGAAAATGCACCCCACCACATGGCAAAACATCAAACAATCAGGAACATCTTGAGGAACATGACGATGGCCCAAGATGTTTGTCCAAAAGCAGGACTTAAACACGAATATTTGCAAGTATAAGCGCTTCACTTCAAACAAAGGAACTCTGCAAAGGATTTAGGCACTCAAGAAAGTGTGGCTGGTTTCAAAAATAATTCCATGAATAACTTTTTGTTCAATTTCATACAAAAGGCTTTAAAAGGAAAGATAAATAAATAATTATAATAATGATAATTAATATTTGGTGTGACCACCCTTTAGGACAGCACCAATTATACGTGTGCATAGTTTTTTGGAGTAGTTGGCCGATGGAATGTTCCAAGAATCCACATTTCTTCAGCGGGTTTGCAATATCTCCGTTTTGTCTCTTCATGTAATCTGACAATGTTGTGATGAAGGCTCTCTGGGGGCCATACTTAATAATTATATGTTTGGTATTGTTCTTATGCTGTAGAATGAAGTTATAAGTGATCAATCTCCCTGCTGGTGTTGCGTGTACTGGACCAAGTACTGGTAAAGGTATTTGAACATTATTTATTCGTTTGTATGATATTCAAAAATCAAAACTGTTTTCATTCTGTTCAACGCTACGATAGTTCAGTCCTCAGTGCTTGCTTGCAAGAACCACCGCTGCCCGTATTAACCAAACTAGTCGTCTCAAGTCAAGGTAACATTCGTTTTCAGATAAAACCCCCTCAGACTTCCTGCTCTCAACATTCAACAATTATCTGTTCTAAAATGTAAAAAACATATTTCAGATGCTTTCTTACATCTGATATGTCACCTCTGGTGAAACACATAGTAGTACCTGTGGACATTTCAATTCACTGCTCTTAACACATCAGCCTCAGTCTAGAGGTTGTCATCAGTAGTTCTCGCACATAGTAAATAAATCCCCAACAACCATAAATCAGCCTTTAATTCTCTTTCCCTCCCACTGAGCATCAGTTAACACAAAGACATGATGAAGCAAAAAAATGATCACTGGTGTGCTTTGTTGGAAATTTGAATCCCATTTCCCAAGGACAGATATCAAGAGTACAAATACTACCGGTGAGGGTGCCGATTAAAAATCCTATCAATACCCATAGCTAGTGATGCAACATGAATAAAAGAATCTAATGTCTAAAGTGCCTCAAACCTTTGTGCAGTGCTGTAAATATAAACACAAAAAGCAATGTCATGTCAAGGTATGATAACATCACTACTGGTGGGTCACTACTTGATCCACCAGTAGTGACACTCGTCATTTTGATAAAACAAAACACATTCAGTCTAATGGACTGTGTTTTTCCAGCACAATACCATTAATAGGGTTTCCTAATGTGATCTGTCTGTCGAGGGTCACTACACATCCAACAGCTTATATTCATTAGAATTAAGTAAAAATACATGACTTTGAACCAAAATGATTACTTTTCAGTTACTTGGGTTAAGAGAAAATATCTCGAAAATGAGGCTTGTTTGTGTTCTCAAGAACACAACCAGTTGGTGTCACCCACCAGCCACAAGGCATCATTGTATGTCACCACTGCAAATCCTTTAATAACGCTGTGACAGTCAGTCCAACTGAGTATCACCTTATATGTTACAGATTCTTTATGTAATGCTATGAATAGAACAGATTTACTGAGCTTTTGCCATAAATAAATAAATAATTCCTGTTCTCATATATGAATTATTGTCACACAATGATTCCTGACACTGCTAACTCAATAAAATGATGTAACATCTTTTTAGAATTAAAAAAAATACACAGGCACATCCAATTTACAGTATTCTTAGCAGTGCAGTTACCTCATACCTGTCTAGATTAATGTTTATGTCATCCTCCACTTGCTAAACTCCACTTTCCCTCCCTCCATCCCGATCAGTCACACTCTAATTGGTTCTAGAGACTTTCACACTCCTGCTGACTGGAATCTACTTTAAATCCCCATCTGCAATGAACCATTTTTTCTCTCTGCACCTAATTTCGCTTTCAAAACTGAACACTTACTTTCTTATCCTCAATTGTTTCTGCCGATTGTTTCTGTCTTTACCTTGTTGGTAGGTTATGACTGTCATCCGTCACTGTTACCCCCTGCCTGTAGCCAAAGGCAGTGCAGCAAAATTTTGTTAGTAGAGTTTTTATTTTTATTTTTTGAAAGATTCCTGTGTTTAACATGTGTTTTTGCAATGAAAAGAACATGTATACTTGAAGTCCTGATTTATACTTCTACATGACTACATTTTAGGAGGGAAATATTGTGCTTTTTACTCAGCTACATTATTTTACAGTTACAGTTACTGGTTTCTTTTAAAGCAAATTTGTCAGTGTAGATATGGTGATCCAAGTACTGTTAAGTCATAGTATTGCTCTGCAGTATGCATTTTTATTGTGTTTTGTGGTTGTTATAATCTTAAAGGTGTTAAGATATCAAGATGTTTACTTCTGCCATTCCTCAAGCCCCCCTGCAACTAGTCAGCCACCCAGCATTACAAACCATCAAGAATTTAATCTGCCTCTGCATTCCACCATGTTTGCTTAGTTTCTAGAGCTGCTTCTGCAAACTCTAAATGTCTCAGTCATGAGCAAAGCTCACTAAATGTGTTGCTGTTGGTTGCAAAAGCAAACACAAGAGTCTTTATGCACCCCCTGCATCTGATGAACAGAGGATCCAGTGGATTACTTTTATTATTGATGGCAATGGCAACAATAGGAAAATCCTTAGTGTTAGCATGTTGTGTTCCCAATGTGGCTAAGCTTTGATTGTATGTCCGCAGGTCAGAGTTTGATGAAAACTATAAAGCTGAGGGATATTCAGAGATGGTGGAACCTATAGGGCCAAACTGAAAACAAATAACAAGGACTGGGTGGGTTACTGTGTTTCCATATCGCCTGTTTTGCTTCAGTGTAACCTAAACTCAGCCAGTATTGACATCTGTTTGCTTCTCTCCTGCTCTCTATAATCACATATCCTGTATTTTAGACACTGAAACTGTATACAGACACTGAAACAGCCTGTATACAGGGCTACAACCAGGAGTAATAAAGTCATGGTGAAATTAACCATCTTTGCAGTATTTTGTATGGAAAAAAATGGAAGACAAATTATAGGGACATGTGACTAGGGGTGGGGCGATTCGTCGACGTAATCGACGTAATCGATTACGAAAATACGTCGACGCGTAAAACGTGCGTCGATGCGTCGCGGTGTCATGGTAACGGGAGTATCTCTGCGGGAGAATAATTCTGACTGATGCGCGTTTTTTCAAACATGAACGTTACTGGTGGTGACCCAAACGTAGCTGGCGCTATCCAAGAATATACGAAAATATACGTATTTATGCCCCGATAACGGCAGCTACGTTTGGGTCACTGGTAACGTTCATGTTTGAAAAAACGCGCTACAGGCAGAGTAACTTCCGGTTCAAAAGACGAACGGCGCCATCGTCTCCGTAATTTTCTGTATACGGAGTATAAATACTTAGACTTGCATGGCATAATCTTTGAGACAAGCATATGTTACTGGCAGGATCAACCAGGTAGCCCAGAATCGTAGGGAGGGAAGAGAGGGAGGGAGGAAGGCCAATTGAGCAAGCTCTTGCTGTAACTTTATTTTGAGAGATTCATGTTACTAAACCTGATTACCAGTGAAGACTGGGCTATTTCTTGTTGCATATTTTTGGTGCAGACATTTAATCTGGTTACTTTTGTAACAAAGGTTTTGTTTTTCAAGAG
>OMNN01051962.1:0-19395 GCA_900302755.1 Chromis chromis | reverse complement strand
GTCAGTTGGGGAGATTGTTTATTATTCGAACAATCAAATCTTCAATTGAGACATTATTTATTGTACTTTTAAAGATTAGATAAACATTTAATAAATGGTATTTGTAAGCAGATATCAATGATTATTTATGTATTTGTCACCAACTAACTGCTTCTGTCGGCACCGTTAAGTAGGGGCTGGTGTATAAGCAAGTAATGAATGACAAATACAATAAACAGCTAAGAAATCTATTTATATTTACATACAACTCCATTATAATGTGTGATAGACCATTATGAAATGTTTGTGTACTGCTTATACATGCCAAATAGAGAAATCTAAAGTGAAGTGTTACACAATTTATAGTACCAAACTGATAAAACCAGAGAATTCATGTCAATATTATTATATACTTAACAAAAATACAATTTTATCTTCCAAGGTTTCCTTAAATTGAGCTTTTTTGTAACCAATAAATGTACCGGCAGCAATTTATCAGAATAATGAGATTGTCAAATAATATATTTCTTGAATTTCTTGGTTGATATATACATTGATATAAATATACGTACCTGCAATGGTTTAGTATTAGCCAGTATATAGCTAACTAATTATCAGTTATCTGACAGCTCACATTTAAAATTCAACACCCAGCCATGTTTCATACAGCAGTTCTCTAATAACTCCTCTGTCACTCCTCTGAGACGAAGAACAGCATTTTGTTGGAGAAGGAGAATGATTTAAAAGTCAACACTGACAAGCTACAATGTGCTGCAGACTGAGAAGATGGAGGCTGTGAAGTGTTACATGGAGTAATAAACTGAGAGCACAAATATGAGCAGAGGAAACTTGTTCTCCTTATGAAGCCATAGTACCCAGTGGTGGTGGAAGAGGTACTTTTGTACATTTACTCAGTTTTATTTGCATAAAAGTGCGAAAGTATTGGCATCAAAGCATACTACTGAAAATGCTCTTTAAGGAGAATGACCCATTTCAGTATCATGACTATTATGTTATTGATTAACTCATATTTATTGTTGCAGCCGGTAAAGGTGGGGCCAATTTTAATTACATAATAAAGTATTCTGGGCAATTCAATCGAAGGCAACTGGGCTCAGTAATATGTCTGTGAAGACGTTTCGCCTCTCGTCCGAGTGGCTTCATCAGTTCATGCGTGTCAAGACTAGACTGGGCTAGTCTATTTATCTGAACAGTAGTATGCCAATAATAAATGTGCAATATACATTTCTGAATTGTAATGAAGTAAAGTACCTCATAGTTTTAATATGAATACAAGTCAGCCAAGACATTATTACATGCAAGGATGTGCAGATTGAGGATATAAGCAAGATTTGCACATTGTTTTATTGATTTTGTTGTTATTTTATCACATCTTAGTATATTAGTTGCTCCTGTTTCCTACTTTATACCAATGGTGATGGTGTGACTTTTGATTTAACATAATGGGATGCGGAGAATAAACAGCAAATGTTTTTTTGTTTTTTTCAACTAATTCACATCAGGACTGTGTTTAGTGGAAACACCTCCTGACCTGATGAAGTGGACATTATCTGTATTAGGGGGGCAGTTATTGAGTAAGACCTGGATTTCCTGCCACTTCCAGGTCGACTGTTACTTATCTGACACACTTGTGAGGATTCAGCACCACGGACAGCTCCTGAACAATCTGAGCCCTATAGCACCAGATCCTCCAACACCACAGGATTTGTGTAAAAAATACAATTTATAAATATTCTGAACACACCCGGTTATACAGTTACAAATAGTAGTATTTGTAGTTTACATTACTAGTAATTTATTATAGTTTGTACAGTCTGTTTTTGGCCTGAATCTTTGAGGTTTCAGCCATTCTAAAGCAGTCTGCATGATATATTCTGGGCACCACAAACAAAGCTTACCTGACTAACAATTGTATGCAAATATGTACTTTCTGCTCGCACCGTCTCAGAAGAGGCTCAAAGATTAATTTGAACTCTTACCAAACAGTCTCACAGGCACCAAGCTATAACTAGTCCAACGCTGGCACCGGCAAAGCAATAATTCAACAAGATGCCTTTTTTTTTTTCACCTAAAGGTGTATAATGTACGATTCCATCCATACAAACAGCTTCACCTGCAGCACTGTTTAACCACAGATCAAAATAGCTCCCTCTTGCCATCACAACGCGCATCTTGTCAGTTCTTCCAGGTGCTAATCTCATGCTTTTGCTCTTTCCGAATTACTTTTATTCTTGCTGTTTTTCAGTTGACCTTGCCAGTTCGGGGGCCTCTCAGAACTTTTAATTACGTGTCTGATTTGATTGGAGCTTCCTTTGTCAGTGTCTGCCTGCCTGTGCTGTCTTCTACAAAGGAACATATTCCCCCCTTGAAATGCCATTGCATGACATGACATCAAAAGAAATGGCAATCCCAATGAGGCCTGCCTAGGAAAAAAAAAAAGAAAAAAAAAATCCCATACTGTCTCCTGCCATGAAGACCGATTTACTACACCAAGGCTCTCTGCTAGAAAGACAATCCCTTTGAAAAGCCAAGAGTTTTCAAAATCATTTTCGCATGACTAGAATACGCTGATGTGTGTGTGTAGTGTGTGAGAAGAATGATGCACAATGGGAAGACATTTTAGGCTTTCATTCTATTCATGACATGACAAAGCAATGAGGATTACACTGCAACATCACAAATAATAGCTCGCAAATACTGCAAGTCGGACGCCGTTGTCAATGCAGTACTGTATTTTATGTCTCTGCTGATGTATTACAGTTTTCACGTCTCACTGGTCCACCACCATGCATGAGTTCACAGGAAAATCCATCCAGAAAATCTCCATTATCTGCCACAAATCAAAACACAGCCGTTCACTGGAGCAGCATACAAGTTGTAATAACAGATGCCATGTTTGGCTCTTTCTACACATCCAGATGGTATTGGAAAAATATCACATAGGCCCGAATTCAAGGTGATTCTTTTTTCTGGAAATTGCTCTTGAGAAACGGGGAATAATATTAAGATTTGACATTAAAAGTAATGGTCAAACACAGAGCATCGCTTATCTTTTTTTTGTAGACCTAATTAGGCAAGTGAGTGTGTCTTCATCTTTTACAGTTAAATGCCTTTTCCACTGTGGGAACTTCTCCAGAGACCAGGAACTTTTTGGAGGAACTCAGTGTGTTCGCAACATAGGGGCCAGTAACTAAATTAGGTTCTGGTTTACCACCCAAAAGTCTTTACTCGGGGGAACTTTCCAAAGGTTAAGGCCGTTTTAGGAATGAGACTTGCAGCACTGAATGTTTTAATTTAGGCACAACTTTTAAAAATCTGTAGCTATACATAGAGTTTGTTTTCGTTCATTTTGCTTAAACAAATTTCAACCCAGTTTCCCAAAAATTACCTTCCTATCCAACTAAATTGTATTCTTAATAACATTTTATTTTCAACATATCTTTGCCAGTTTTTTTGCTTTATTGTCCTTTACTTTTGCTTTACTAGTCAATCTTCTGTTAGACAGGACAAGAATTATCAGCCTTGTAATAAAAAAAAGCCTCCAACATGTAGTTATCAATGTGAACATGTTAACCAAAGTATTTTACCATGTATTTCTTGTAAAATTAACCAGACAGTGTGTGGAAACTGAAAGTAAAAAAGTGATAGTGACACTTAAGGAAAATGGTCCCAAATGAGATAGAAGCCCCGGTCACTGGTCGCTAAGTTATACCTTCATTCTCCCCTCATATCTCCCATTGCAGACTTTGTGGCTCTTTCAAACTAAAAGCCTACTTCACAGGTGCAAAAACGCATTTGTTCCAGAACAAGATTACATTTCTTTCCAAACGTAAATTGGAATGAACATAATTATGTTGCACATCAGCATGAAGTTGAAAGCATACAACAGATGGAACAACAGCAAAGTTTATTATAGTAATGTAATGATAATAATAGAAAACAATCTGTGAAAACAACCTTTTTCCTTTTCATAAGTTAGCAGACTAATCTTTGTGAGTCTTTAGATGGTCTGAAGGAACCTTTAAGTTCTTTGTATAACACTCCCGGGACTAAAAGTTCCAGGTACTTTGGATGGAAACACACCTTTAGCCAGCTTTAAAGGCGAAATAAACCTAATGGAGTTTCCAGCGACTCCTATAATGTGTTTTATTGCCATGGAAGTAAATCATAATCTCCTGATGTGATAACAAGTCAGAAACACTGAAGTGGTTGGAATCAAATGGCCAGTAGGGGTCCAACATCACATTTACTTTGGTTCTTTTATCCAATCACTGAACTAAGAGAGAATTTGAACAATCAACTGTTAATCAGCCAGTGAATGGACGTTTAGGTGAGACCGTTTTGTTAACTGATGTTTCCAAACATCCAGAATGAACCACAATGAACACTAAAGCCAAAATGGGTGAAAAAAGTCTTAAAGATTGTATAAACGTATAACCTCTTAAAAGATAAGGTAAGTGAAGTTGCACAATGACAATCGGTTGCCTTTAAGATTGAATTTTTACCTCCACATTTAGCTCACCACATGTCACTATTCTGGCTGTAATAACTTCCCATAGTTTTCTTCCATCAGCACATGTGCTGGGAGGACAAGCCCCATGGATCAAACTTCTGATGAGATTACGATCCAGGTTAATCAAGATACTGTAAGTCATAAGGACGGGCCTCGCTGTAGAGTCAGCTCATCTTCTGCACTGATTCAGGCTGATAAATCCTAAAGCTGCAGCTTCGGGTGGAAAAAACGCTCGGGAAACTTCTCAACCTGATGTGATTGGACAGCTGCTGCTGAGGTGACCAGAACAGCAGTTAGCTATAATAGTTTTCTAACAGGGTTGCATGGCAGCTAAGACCAATTACTTTAGACATTGATTGCGCTCCCTGTCTTTGATCATGTAATTGCTTTGAGAGAGATGAGAGCGGTTCTGCTGCTGAACAGGTGTGTTCAAATCGATTAAAGTAGATTTCTCATTTCTGAGACGAGAGAGTGAGAGAGGAAAAAAAAAGAAGAAAGAAGAGTGTCAATGCTGTCATTACTCATAAATTACCTGCTTGTATTAGACCATAATTTGCCATTATATCGTTTATTATCATCACTGTATTTGAGGACTGGAAGTTTATACTGTATATTTATCAATATTTTGTCTCTCCGTCTGCCTCTCAGCTTTTAACTCTGGCATTTTTTGAGTTATCCTCGCTTTCAGCAGAGGCCAAATCATCTCAGCATGACTCCACACACTTAATAGAGGCATTGATTTATGTTTGAGCACGTGGGTGTAGATTAAATTACGTTACACTCACTCGACATGCTTTTTTTATGTCTACAGTTTTACTGTATATGTACAGCGCAAGAAAAGCTGCAAAGTGGGAGGCGTAGTTTTTAGGTATAATTGCATTTGCATATACCATTTTAGTTGACAGGCAGTTGAAGCATTTTAATGGCACTCTCCTGGTTGAGAAAAAGATGAGCAGCTGTGTTAGAAATTGCAACCCTGTCTCCTAGAAATTAGTTGACTTTGATTTAGGAGTTTGTATCCTTTGTAACATGTGTGGGTTAAAGATAGGGAAGGTTTTGGCCTGCACGGTGGCTCGGTTATGCTAGAAGTTAGAAGATCCCCGGTTCGCATCCCAGTTAGGACGCCTGAGATCTTTCTGTGTGGAGTTTGCATGTTCTCCCTGTGCAGCGTGGGTTTTCACCGGGTACTCTGGCTTCCTCCCACAGTCGAAAAACATACTGAGGTTAATTGGTGATTCTAAATTGTCCGTAGGTGTGAATGAGAGTCTGCTTGGTTGTCTGTCTCTATGTGTAGCCCTGCGATAAGAATAGCGACCTGTCCAGGGTGTTCCCTGCCTTTGCCATGAGTCGGCTGGGATAGCTGAAAAGATAATAAATTGCTCGGAGTACGAAGTGCAAAGCTCAGGAAACAGTCGCTGCCAAGACAACAACTTTTTTCTCTGCTGTCTTTGTAAAACTGCTGAGAGGAAGAAGAGTTTCATACAAAAGCAAACTTAGCAATACAAAAGCAATAGTTTACTGGTAACTACGGGACTTCGTGTTCTTGAATAAATGATTCCAGGTCAGTCTTCAGGTCAAAAGCTGTTTAGCTCTATGTGTGAGCAAGTCAGTACAAGCATGTGGTTCACAAATCCCCACCACCTTCATACATCTTTAATGAGAGTCTTAGTGGGAACTCTGCGGTACTTACAGACACTATTAAGATTCGGCACTTCTTGCTAATATTAATACAAACAGTGGTCAGGAAATGTGAAAGGAGAAAGAGAGATAGGCTGAAAATGTAGTCACACAATGAGAGGCCTGCAGGGTGGACAAGCCCATTTAAACTTCTAGATAGAAGAAATATGCACATCCTTTACTTAAGTCACAGTAGAAACGGCAGTAAAAGGAAAATTGTCTATTGCTAGTAAATGTGGCATCAGCAAAAATATTATCGGCAAAATGTACAAAGTTATCAGGTAAAAAAAGCACTCATTATGCATCAGAATGGCTCCTTTTAACATTATATCATTATATATCATATAATTGGATTATAATACCGAAGCGTTAATATGAAGGCGGAATTTTTTTGGTGTAGCTGGTTGAAATACATTAACAAGCTTCATAGACTCACGTATAGTTTAGTTTTCTACCATGTTTTCTACATTTTTATTTAAAAAATGAAGTACAGTATGCTCCTCTATTACGTATTCAAGTGGAATAGAAGTACAAAATAGTATATAATGGAAAAATGTAGGTAAAGTATACTTTTTCAACTTAACTGCAGCAATTGAGGAAGTATATTCAGTTACTTTCTGCCTCTGTACCTGCAGTAGTTGTATAGAAAAACACTTAAAAGTCAATGCTCATCATTTGAAGCTGCATGTTTAGACTCCTGTATGTCTGTTTTATATGTTGCTTAAATGCTTAGGAAAGCAAAGACTCTATTGGGATTATGTGCATCATGTTGTTTTAAAACTATTCTTGGTACACGGGTGAGTAAAGCTTGATAAAAAGATTTAAAGTCCTTAAGAAAACTCTTAGAACAGTATGACATTGTTAAAAATGACCACAACTGAATCCAGTAACTTTGATGCCAATGTACTGTACCATAAATGTCTTCGTGCCAGACATGATTTTGCCATTGTTTGTGCTACTATATAACATTTTGGTTTCTGATTCTGTAACACTCCAGCTTGGGATTCTTACCGTCCTGTGCATCTTGTCCTCCAAATCCTGGTTGATCCTCTGAAGCGCTGCATAGCTATTTTGGATCCTGAAAAGGAACAGAGGAGAGTCGTGCCCTGTTAAAAATGCAAATCGCAACTTATGACGACTAAAGAGCGTTTTACTGTTCATAAACCTAAGCACCGGCAATCTCTACATAAATTTAGACCTGGAAATAAATAATTTATTGGATCGGGGCGCTGACGGAGAATCTCAGAGGGGATTTGTGGGATATTTTAGGTTCTGACTCAGACTTGAAGATCACTGTGGATATAAATGTGTTGAGCTAAAAACACAGCAAAAAAAAGGGTTGATCATAAGTACAACAGGAGATAATCTGAGGTGAAATGTGATCAGAAAAAAAGTTTTAAAAACATAAATATTTCAGGATGAGAAATCAGTAAACATGACCATTACTTTGTAGCTCAAGGCTGACTAAGGTTTTAAATATGTGTTGCCTTTTTCATCACTTCCTCCTTTTCCTCCTCTCCTTTTTAATTCTGTCGTCACTATTGCTCTTTGGTAGTCTTCCAGTGCATTAGTGAGCCTAATGAAACAGGACCACGACTCTCTATTTGTTAACTTGTGCCTGGTGTTTTATCATGTCACCTTTCAGCTCAGTATTACATTTACGCATTAGCTTTCAGGCTGAAGAGAGTGTTGATAAACTGCCATTTGTGGCTCCATTAACCAAGACAGACATGGAGAGTGTGGGCAGTGGAGGCCATAAGCAAAGACAAATCATAAAACAAAGGACTAAAGGAGATTTTAGAGACTGAAGAAGGAGAATGACTGAGTGGCTCATGAGGAGAGTAGTTCACTCTAGTGATGGAGGACAAATAACTGTAGTAAAACCTTCTATTATCAACAACACTGAGCCCTGTTAGAGGAAGATTTGAGCTTTATTTTCCTGCTATGCAACATTTCCTATCTTCAACAAACTCTACCAGTAAGATGGTTAAAATATAGAAAGTGTTGGGCTCTGCTAGTTGTATCAAAAAGAAATGGGATTCATGCAGGAGTTGACAGGAAATTCTGCCTGAGAAGCTCAGACTGAGGGCAACAGAGCACCCAGGGACCCTTGTCCACCAGGCGGCCATACTGCCTTCTCTCCATGTGGCATATTTATCATATTTATTGGCCACAGAGAACACTTATTTCCGTCTGACTAGAAGCTTTGCAGTATTTGCAAATAATCTCATTGCTCTGAGGTTATCTTCATGCCTATAAATTAAAAATCATAGCTTGAAGGCCACTAATATTTACTACTGGGCTATAGCTTTCTATCCCTAAATAATAAATTGAGACATATTCCGAAGTTGTCAAAGATTGTGCCAAAACAATGTTTATATTTCAATAGTATATTGCCCTGAAGTAAGAATGAACACATTCCTGGCAAGAGGCCATGACTCACTCCATCCTGAACAGCAAAACAAAAAGTACTTAGGAGAGGCTAAAGCATTACTTTTTAATGACAACACGGCTTGTTGTGATTATGGAGTAATAAAGCAAAAGCTTGCATGGTTTGTATCAGGCCTGTATCAGAAGTGTGTTTGAGAGCAGTAGAACTTTTAGTACAACGACTCGCTTACTTTTTCCTACTTAATACAAGTTTTGGAATAAGGGACTTGTATCCATGTAACAATAATGAAATATGTTCCGTATATAGCTTTTATATGTACATAGTAGTAGATGCTATTTGACTTACCCAACCAGTGGACCATGTAAATTTAGTCAACTGGGGCTGCAACTTTTTGAGAAAACTGGAATAGCCAATTAGATCATTAAATCAAAAAGGCTACAATGTCAGTACTGTTCAACTGCAAAATGCTGGATAATATCTGCATATGGAAGCTACATCTGTGGTCAAGCTGTGGTTATAGTAACGTCACCTCAACCCTTGGTTATGATTAACAGACTAAAGTTGATTCCTGGTCTATAAAAAGGCATTAAATCCTATGTGCTTTAGGGCAAACTACATCCTTCACTGAATGTTGCATTCTTTGTTGTAGGTGTCAACTTCATTAGTTGGAGTATTGAGCTACAACAAGCTTAGTAAGGCACATAAATGAATAAAATGGAAAAAGATCCATTCCTACAATATATGAAGTAATTTTATTTGGCTGTTAAATAAAAGGATGCAGATATTGGTGCAGTCCTTTGACAGGGCTCAAGTGGTCAATATGCTTCACCTAAACGGTGTTAATTCCATTGATAAAAATGATGACAAAAAAAATATTCATTGACCACCTATTTTGTATTTTGCATAGCCAGACCTTTCTCCACGGTTCTGTGTCAGTGCTGGAGAATGGTCTGGTTGCACCTTATCATTAATCTGCACTAACTTTTCTTTAAACTAATCACAAGTGGTGCTAAGCCCAGGATGCAGCAACAGTGCCCTTGCAAAATAGTGACCTGTGAATTGTTTTGGTGGAGTTTTTGCACACAGGAAGGCGACTGCTATCGTTTAAGTAATTCACTCACTGATTTGCTGAAAGAATAAATCAGGCAAGGTTATCGCATGATACGAATATTCTTTTAAACTTGCCATTATCAGTGTGTAGGTTGCTACTCGGATGATGTTTCTCTTGGATTTTGAAAAAGCTCATATGCAGGTAGCGAAAGGGAAAGAGAAAGTGAAATGCATGGCAGGAAGTCTACATCCTGTGACTAAGTATTTTGTGCCAAGTATGAGACTAAAGCCAAATAAAAAAGAAGCATTTGAAAACATCATGGTTACTTTCAGTAAGGTATCCTTTGTGTTGATGTCAAAAGGAGTAATGAATACGATTCGGGATGAATGTCCTTCTAAATTGTCCTGTAAAAGTTTGCCAAAGCAGTATTACTCTGTTAACAGCCTTTTCCCTTCTCCTCTCAAACTAAACCCAGACAATGAATTAGTTAAAGAGTTTTTTGTAACTTTGACCAGGTGTACAGAGGTGAGAAAGTGACATTTCCTGGACATTGCAGTATGCCCTTGGTGAGTTTCCTCCTGCTGGGGGAGAGTGACACATTCGATAATCTTGACACCACATGCATACATAAAAAGGAAGCCAGCCCACGGAGTCATGCACCTCGGCACACACACACCTGCGTAGCTTTTCTGTAAACTTCTCCAGTTCCTCCTGGGCTCGCCGCAGCTCTGTCTCGAGGTACTGCCGAGTGGAGTCGAACTCTGTTTCCACCATCTCTAGTTTGTGGGTGGTGTACGACAGGCGCTTACGGAGGTCATCCTTGTGGTCGTGGAATGAGCTGAACAGGTGGCAGGGAGAGTTTGGAGAACAGGATTTGAGAAGACACACTCACAACAGTGCTGCACTTTCATTGCTGTCAAAGTTTGTCAGTCATAGAGCCAAGAAGAGAGAGAGAATGAAGACAAGCAGAAAAAGAGTAAAAATGTGTTTGTGTGCGAGGGAGGGAAAGGGATGAAGTGTAGCTGGAGTGTAATTCAGTTTGGAGTGAGCGAGGTCCCAGGCAGGGGGAAGGCGCAGAGGCCAATGGGGAGGAGGAGATGGATGGAGGAGGAATACTAATCATTTCCCATTCACAGGGAAGGAGCAGAGCTGGGAACGGAGCTCCCATCGGTGTAATGGTGAATTTCATTACACAACCCCCATATCGAATCTCTGAAAGAATAGGAAAGGATTTTTGCCCCCCAGACACAGACCATGGGTGATTCATAGAAGAAGGGCTGAAAAATATAGAATGGAGCTCGTCTTTGTGTGTGAGTGAGCTTTAGAAAGAGGGTGAAAGAGACAGAAAAGAAAGAGAGTGAGTGGCCAGAGTAGCACCGTTTCAACACCGCCACCGTCAACAACAACAACAACAACCCAGACAGGGAGCAATATTTTAGTTGTACGTTTGATGCTGTTTCACGCGTGGGGGATGAAGACACACCGACGGTGCTGACTGAGGGAATGGATGTGGTAATGAAAGGCTGGAGATTGGGAGCAGGGACAGTGTGCGCTCTAGGGGGATTTAGCATTTTGCCAGACTGATGGATACTTGGCTCACGGAGAGGTTCGATGGGCTCAGCGCAGCCAACCAGCAGGCGCAGTGAGAGCACCTTCCAAGTTCACCTCGGCCCAGAGCCTCAATTACGAAGCTGGCACTAAAGAAGGAGAGAATGGTGTCCACAGAAAGACTTATAGACTGTGCTGTGTCAGTACATGGACGAGGCAAGGGTTTGCCCTTAATGTTTAGGTACTTTGTTGAAATCTGCACTAATTAAGCCTTTGTTAAGCAGCAAGAGGTCAGAAGAAGTAAATGCCATGAAAAAGTGAGCCAATAAACATGGACCTGGGCAAAAAGCACTCAGAAATTGTTTAACATTTTGGGAAATAGTTTTTTGATGAGTTTGTGAGAGTGTGATGAGGTGGTCTACCCTATTCCCCATCTTCTATTACTCTTAATTCTGTCATCTGTTTGTTAAAAGGCAAAGTTTAACAATAAAATTCACTTATTTACATGATAAATGAGAAGATTGGGTTTAACCATGTTGTATCTTGCTTACCAAAGTACTTGTGGTTCTATGATTTGAACCAATTTTTTGGCAAACAACAACACACAGTAGGGCAGACAAGCATAGAAGTGCATGGCAGGGAAATATATTTACACAATGTAATTCCTTCTAAAGCCACAAATTGTTTTTACATTCACATTTGTGTAGAGCTTAAACACGCCAGATATAATTTGGTAATTAGTGAGAATTACTGGTGCTGGTAGACAGATTTTTTAGGACTTTGGTGAGATCCAGTCTGGCTGTTTCCCATTGTTCCCAGTTTTTATGCTAAGCTAAGCTAATCAAGCAGAGGATAAATCTCTGTGCTTAATGCACAGACATGACAGCAGCATCAGTCTTCTCATCTAACTGTCTGCAAGAAAGAAATTACCAAAATGTCAAAGTATCTCTTCAAGCATGGAGTCAAACCTATAAACACTGGATGAACAGGGTAAACAGCTATCTTGTCTTTGTCAAAAACAACAACAACAAAAAAAAAACACCTATTGTCTGTTTAACTGGTCTTGAAATGAAAAATTGACAATCTGTGCTTTGTGAGTGTAGCTAGTGTAGTGGAGTCACATTGTTACAGTGAGGTTGACCCCAATATGTTAGGCCCAAGTGTCCCTTTGCACCTTCACTGACATTGCAGTGGCAGCGCAGGAGATTTTGGGTGATGCATAGAATTCATTGTCTTAACTGTCCACACCATGCATGGGGAGTCTTGCATTGTATCACGCTCTTGCTGCTGGAGCTCTTCATCCTCTGATAGCTGCTTATATTGTTGTACTTCATCTTCTAAGTATTACCATACAGGCTTTATTTACTGAATTTAAACTATTACTTTTGCCATCTCTGGTGTCGCGGCCCACGAGCCGGGTCATAATGTAAATGGGGGCTTGTCCGGGATCTACTGGACTCTTTTTTTGTGGAGACTGAACGTCAGAGTTTCGTTAGTTAAGTTTGGCTTTAAGTGTTCACTGTCCTGAGCAAACTCTCTTCGGTTTGAGTGTTTTAGCTTGGTAAACATCCGTTGAAGCACTTGTTTTGTTATTTTGCTTTGTTGTTTTAGTTTATTGTGTTTGGTGGTTACCCCAGATGGGGATACACTTGCGGGTATGGTAGTAGACTACACTGTAAAGAGCCCAGAAAAACCATTGCATATTTGGCAATCTGGCAGGTGCGGAGGCTTGCAGGTGCGGCCCCCTTCGCTTTTCATGATATTACGAGCAAACAATATCTTTACAACCTCTCCGCTGTCTGACAGCTTCAACTGATGTTTTAAAATCGCATGGCAACGAGTCAGCGAGCTATCGTAAGCACATGTGAAAATAGCTCTGGGCTCTTATCACTAAGTAATGTTTAATTAAGTCTGAGCACACAATCACTATTTTCTTTAAGGGTGTTACATTTTTTTGGCAGCATCCAGATGTACAAGACTGCCGCTGTTGGTGAAATTAACTTGGATGTAGATATCAGCTGACACATGATAAGATGTGAAGATGAATGATGGGAATAAAAAGATGCAACACTGTGTTTTTTAATGGCTTTTTAATGGTCGTGACCTCCCAATGAGAATCCATTTCCATTACTTTAAAATGAATGAAATGGATTCACCAATAATGAGGATGATGTTTGGAGTTTAAAAACACTCCCCAGACTGACTCATCTTACCTTCTCTTCTGATGTTTGCAACCATTTCTTTGGGTTTTCAGGGCAGTTTTGCCAATATATATCTTTTTCATATTTTTCTCTGTGCCTCGGCTCTCATGTGTGTCTAGTTGTTGCTTCTGCTTCTGTTGCTGCTGTCGGTCGGCTGAATGTTGAAGCCAAGTTTGAACTCTAACCACAAACCAATAGTCAAAGCTTTAAGTCTTGCCTGGGGAGGCAGATAGGAGTTGGCTATCTGCGATGACCCTGGCAAGAGAGCAGAGAAAAACAGCTTTGAAGTCCCACAGATTAAGCAGCACATTTAGTTATGTTGACTCCAGAGAAAAACTGAGATTTCGTGTGCATTCAGAAAATAAGCCTGTTCAGTGTGAGGGAGCAGAGCTGGGGGATCAATTAGATAAGTTCGGTAAACAAACTTAAACACTATGCAATAGTGTGAATTATTGCACCTTCAGCTGAACTTTGCACTTCCTCTTGAAAGATCAATGCACAAAGATCTTTTGATATATTTCCTGTGCTTCTGTGATCCAAAATGTAAGCATCATTTGCAAATATTTCAAAAATAAAACCCACATTCATTCCACAGTAAAATAAGTCTACAACACTGAAAGTAGAAATACTATGACTTTTTATCACTTCAGTCACCTTTTTCATTCATTGTTTATTTATTCCTCTCTCTTGTTGGGAATAATTAAATGCAGCCACCAGAAACTGCGTGACCCCGTGGAATAGTGAGTTATTGACCAACTGACCGCAGAGGTTATTCCTCAATAAATCAGCGTTATGATGAATGCGTGTGTGTTTCCATTTCCATCCTTCATCATTGCTCTGCGATACTGGGGCTTGAACTCTGGTCTCCTGCACTGTAAGAACTTAATAACCTGCCACTGGCAAGAATGAAATGCCAAAACAAACCTTTCCAGGTGCGTAAATCTCTCTTTATGCAGCCGAATTTGGCGAGTCTTGTTGTTATCATCGCAGCCACACATTTGTGAGCAATGTGATGCTACTAATTTCTTTAAAAAGTCAAACATAGTGCAGCTACTAATGAAAGATCTTTTACAGGAAAAACAAATCACCACTGCCTTTTTTAGTTTAGTGTTTTGTTTGTGGCTCTGGCCAACAACAGCAGCTAAATCATCCATGCAAAACAGCAACACATCAGTTAATCATCCAAAAACCCTTTTCTCTTGTCATATTAAAGGAGAAATGTTTTTAAAAAGGAGCGATAATGAAGAAATTTGTAAGCTAAGCAGTCAAATTGAGTTATATCAAAATGAAATAACAGCCTAATCTTACATTTTTCCTCATCATAACACTACTTATAGCGCTTGACTGTCTTGTTTTTTCTATAAAGTCTACATGGATCATTAGCTCGTTTTACCTGGGATGTATAATTTTGCTTCAGCCTCAATCTTTTAGCACTCTATCATGTATATAGTGATCATATGCATATTTAAGAACATTTTACATGTCTTTTATTTTGAAATGATCTTGAAACAATAAAAAGTCAGTAAGTTTGAAACCAACTTGCAGAGTTTTGGCACCAACATCAGCTGAAGTTGCCTAGCTCCAACTGACAGAACCAAGCATAGCTGTCGCCTGGAAATGAGAAACTTCTTTCCAAAGGCCCTCTGGTTATTTTGAGAAGTAAATCTATCACTGTAAACTGTACATGTCATGCAAGAATGTAATGTTTGACAGGCTTTTAATAGTTACTGAGGGAGTGGGGGGCAATACATGAGCAAATACCTCCACTAAATATCACTGGCTATTACTGGAAAACCAACGTTTCAATAAGTCCATATATTTGCCTTTAAAAAAACCACTATGTCTTGTCCTCAAGGGCCAAGTAAGCATAAATGAATAAATAGAGACGGGGGTTGCCTGCAGCAGAACTTTTATCAGTCCCGCAATGTGGCAGGGTAGAAGTTCAACAACAAACTGGAATGAATGTTTTGTTGCCTACCGCCATTTCTAATGGCACCACCACTTATTATTTTTAATCTCCCTTCAACATGGGCTCTGGAAACAATGGTGGTTTCTGGAAACGCTGTTAATGCCGTCGCTATAGCCGCTTTCTTATCTGCAAGTCACAGAGGGAGAGAAAGAAAACAGAAATAGTTGCTGTATTTGTAAGGAAGTGTGGCGGTATAGAATCTGTCCTCACATGCGCACACAGTCCTCCCCGCGGTCTATATGAAGTACTGTAACCATACTGTATCAGAGCGCCTCCCCCAGGGGGATAAACAGCAGATCTTGGAGCCTCAGGTGTTGTTTGGCAGGGTAAACACTATCCACATGAAGGAACAAATCTAAGTCCTCAGAGAACCTCACGATAGGCTTACCGCTGTTTCTACACTGCCAGAGTAACTCAAAACAGCAAAACATATGTAAATCAAGCACACTTCCCTCTCTTCTCCGCTCTCTCATAAGCGTTAAGAGAAGTCTATAGTGTGCACGGAAACACAAGAAAGAACCTGTTTACCTGAAATACTTTCCCCAAGTGTTGCAACTTGTCACAATCATCAGACAATGCGCACTACAGGGAGTACAACAAATGGTTGTTGTAATGCTGCAGACTGTAACCTACTTCAGGCAGCCAGCTTCCACCTCCCACTCTGCTGCTATACTTGCTCTCTTCCACGAGAATGGCTCTGATAGTGGCTTAATTTAGAAAAAAAAACGTAATGCAAAACCAACTAAAGGTCACTAGCAGCCGGCATCCATCTCGGATTTACAACGGGGAGCCCGTATGGCGCTTGCAGGTTGATTTACTAGTAATGAGCCACGGGAGGTGAGCGAGTTAGAGCTACTGCCTGCCACATATACTATTCACAGGGACCAAATAAGGGCATTAAACTTTAATGGCCACTGTGCCATCTCTCCTGAAGTCTGCTATTAAGTGAGCAGCACACAGAGATGCCAGAATATACTGTAAACAGTAACTCTTCATGTTACAACTCAGTTGTCTTGGCCATCATTTGTACCCGTTATGATGACACAAGGTTAGAGAGGATGAAAATAAGCAGTTTAGCCACATGAAAACACTTTTAATAGGTCCTCCATTTAGCAGAACAGCTCCTAAAGTCACTCTTATGAGCATTTCCTGCTACTCTATAGGCAGAACAATACCAATTCTTGCGCTAATCCTTAGATCTTAAACATAATAAACATTAATCATGCTTTACTTGTGAACATTGTATTGCAACAACTGATATTGTAAGAAAAAACTAATGAAAAGCCCTGTAAAATTCAGTACATATGTTCTGTATAAACATCACCGCAGGGGATCTTTCCCACATCCCACTGTGAAATGTGTTTGTGTGTGACATGGCAAATGCAATCATTGAAAATCTTTCCTTAGTATGTTGATAAAAAAGCAGGAATTCCAGTAGCATGTTCCGAATTCATCATTTGTAGGAGGCAGGATTTGATGTCTAAGACATACATGTAGTATCTCCAACTTAAAACCTCTTCCTAAGAGGCTTTGCTTTGCTTAGAGTGTCACTAATTTGTGCAAATTAAATGAGGTCCTTGTACATACATAGCAAGTACGCATATATACTGCAACAAACACCGATCAGCTACAACATTATGACCACTGACAGGTGAAGTGAAGTGTCATCCGTGTTGATGAGACTTAGACACCCAAATAAACATTGTCCCAGAACAAGCACACTCCCTCATGCAAATGGCAATCCAAATGTCACTGGCCTACCCCCGCAGAAGAATGCACCCCACCACATGGCAAAAACATCAACAATCAGGAACATCTTGAGGAACATGACAATGGCCCAAGATGTTGATTTCACCTCCAAACTTCCTAGACACCAACAGGATGCAGTGGAACAAGTTTGATTGACAGAGGCCCCACTGCACAAGCCAGAGTACCCAAAGGATCCACTGCCAACGTCCTGGTGCCAGACCCAATAGGACACCCTGAGAGGTCCTCTTGTCCATGCCCAATGGTTCAGAGCATTTTTGACACAAGAGGGACCAACACAATATGGTCATAATGTTATGCCTGATCGGTGTATACTATTCACCACCTACTATGCTTCCATTTTTTATGTCAAGACAGTTTCACTACGTTATTTGTGGGTAAATCTGAAAGTTTGCTTACATTATTAATTGCACAGGACATATAACTGATCAGAATTATAGCTTTCAAAATAAAACCCCAAATTAAGCTGTAATAAACCAGAATTATCCTTCAAATGCATCCCAGCTGCTGCATAACTCAGAAGTATTACATCCAGACAGCCTAACAGCAAAAAAATGACCAAACACGAGCACAAGTGTTGATAATTAGAGACATTTTAAACATATTTTCCCCCCTTGGTGTTATGTACCACGGTGGTTGAGACTTTACTTGAGAAACCGCGAGTTTGTGTGTTTCCACTGATGCAAGACTCCAGAAATACAACAGTCTCCTGTGCACGCTCCACTACCAGCGGCCAGAAAAACAGCTCTGTGGATTAAGTCACCAGAGCAATGATGATGACTAGTCAACACAACTCGCTGCCTGCAGACAAGAACTGCAACTGAGAAGCGATCCCCTCACTCTCTCCTTTAATTTCTATCTACATATCAAAAGAGATGCAACCTTAAGTGGGCAACACGGACTTGAAACGAATAAATTTAACAAGCGCCCCTACCTTTTTTTTATGGTAAATGCTTTGAGTATCGGCTTTATTTGAGCCATTAAAATCTAAGAGGCTGAATTGAATTATCCGAAAATGTCACCGATAACACGATGATTAACCGCAGCCGGGATTGGAACAAAAATTTGGATCAGTAAAAACTACGAGGCCTGACCAGGTGATGTCAAATGCAGTTCATGGCCACGGAGCTAATCTGTTTGAAATCCGTGCTGGGCTTTGCAACACACAAAAAAAGCTCCTGGGGATAAATTAACTGATAATGAATCAGTTCTCCTGCTGTGTTATGACTCATCAAACCTCCTCCAGCTTCTTTATGCACCCTTGGCCCCTTAAACAGCACGTCAGTCATAGCCATAAAGTTTTATTCATGTCAGTAGAAGTGTGTGTGTAACAAGCTTCAGAGGAAATGGCCAGCGTTCGATTAGTTATGACAATTTGTTGGCGTATTTCACACTGTACCCGATCAGATCGCATCACAGCGGGGAGCCACAGCAGGAGTCACCACAGGGGGATATTTCCCACATTACACTGTTTGGTATGTGCAGTTTGGTGCTGGTGTGTTGCATTTGTGGTTAAACCTTCAGGAACGATGGCTCAAACAAACCCACTGATTGCTGTTCATTTTCTTTAGATGATATTTCCCGAAATGTAAGTCAAAACTATCTCACTGTGTCTTTAAGGTAAGTGATATAAAAACCATTTCGCCTTGATGGAGGATGTTCAGAGCGGAGATTTTTAGGCGACATACTGCACCTTTAAATGGGGAGTAAATTGCAGCCCCATCTGTAACTCGCTCCTGCCAAACCACACTCTGCTACAGTGTGATACTGGCAGCTCACAGCTCCTGATGGTCCAATCTAAACCTACTTTGTTATGCTGCAAAGTGCAATATATCTTTGCATTGGCTGAATCACCATCTGTCGCACAGCATAGAATAAAAGTGCCGGATATGACTGGTCTCTCATGATGAATTTCAACTTTACAATATCACGGAAAGCAGTTATTGCACACATTTTACACGTCAAGGAACAATTTACTGGTCAGACAGAGAACAGTTCTGCACAACCTGTAAAGTTTCATGGATTGAAACACATTTACTAATCAGGGATGGTCTGACAAATATAGCTAGAGTGTCATCATGGAACGTACTGGACTTTATGTACATGTCATTTTAAATTGCTGGAGTAGTTATTTCTTTTAAACTCCCTTGACCATAACTTAGATTTTTGAAATGATATATAAGCTGGTGAGTTGGGTTTTCTCTAAAGGTTAAGGGAAGAAAAACCCCAGGGGGAAGAAAAAAACCCTCATTCATACTTGCAGTGGGTTCATTTTTC
>OMNN01051961.1:0-19747 GCA_900302755.1 Chromis chromis | reverse complement strand
AATTCCGGTGTGAGGGTTAATTTTTGCCGTAAGATGACACCAGAAGAGCCCCGGAGCTATTTAAAGAAACATTTTGGTCGAGGGACAGTTGGGAGGAACCTGTGTCACCTCATTTTCTAACATTCCCCTATCTCTGTGTATGTCACTGCAACAAATATGCTATTGTTTTAAACCACTTATAGTCATCTGTTTGTAAAATTCGTTGTAGTGAAGTATTTTTCAAAAACTGTTATATATGATTTTGTTGATTAAGTGATCCAAATATTACTGTAGGTCTGACATGTGCATTATGCAGAAGACGTTAGTATACCCCCTGTCAAATGTCAGCTGATTCAAAACTGTATCACTTCTCAAAAATATTACTCTAAAGTCTCAACACAACTCTACACTCTAAAGTAGAAACTCAATGCAAGAAACGTAAATCAGGACAGCTGTGATTTCCAATTATCCTAATTGCATGTATGTGGTTATGTCTACATCATGGCTCCACATGGAGAAGAATTAACAGAGGAATTAAAATAATCTGATTGTGACTCCCCCAAAATGGAAAAGGGTACAGGAAGATTAGTGACCAACTAAAAATCCCTGGTAACTCAGTTGCAGCAGTAATCAGGAGGTATAGAACAAGTCATCAGACCACTAATCAGAACCGTAGCAGTTGACCTCCTGAAATGACCGCACAGTGTATTATTCACACAATGTAGCTCTGAATAACAGATGGGCAAGTGCTTCAGACTTGGCACAGGGGTTATCAGTGGAAATCAGAGATTCTGTGACAGCTTAGATAGTACGAAGCACACTGCATAACATCAACCTCTATGGAGGATGTCCCAGAAAACAAACCTTGCTTGCTGTTTGGCACAAAACTGCAAGGTGAAACTTTGCTAAAGAACATGAAAAGAATCCTCGTAGTTTCAATCGTAGCATCTGGACTTGCTTGAGTTAGATCGAAGACGTTCCATCTCTCATCCAAGAGGCTTCATCAGTTCTAAACTGACTGGTTGGGAGTTCCAGTTTTTATATTCTTCAGGAGCAATTAACACTATTGAAACTCGTTTGTTAGGGCCCTTTGTGGCCAGGTGTGAAAGGTTTCTGTTCTTCCTGGGTAACAAACCCCATTGTAAAAGGGAAGGACCTAACGACCCTCATTGGCACCACAAACGGCCCTAATGAACCCAATTGTGAGATGGAATGACCTAACGACTCGCATAATAAGGGAGGGGCAACACACACCCATCAGACTGGAGTTTCAATAGTGTTAATGGATCCTGAAGAGTATAAAATCTGGAACTCCCAACCAGTTTAGAACTGATGAAGCCTCTTGGATGAGAGGTGAAACGTCTTCAATCTAACTCAAGCAAGTCCAGATGCTACGATTGAAACTACGAGGATAACCATGACCTGGATGACTGAGAATCTTCACAGACAACATGAAAAGAAGTCTGATGAATATTGGGAGCATGCTCTTTGGTCAGATGACACCCAGATAAATTAGTTTGGCTCAGATAGGGTGCGACATGTTTGGCATGCACCTGGCCAAGACTACCACAGTGAATGCATAGTCCCGACAGTGAAGCACAGAGGTGGGAGTGTAACAATATAGGGCTCCATGAGTGTTCAAGAACATAACACTTATGGATGGCACCCTGAATGCCAGTGGACATAACAAAATGCTGGTTGACAAGATGAAGAACAGGAATATTCTAGCATAATAGTGATCTACAGCACAGTACCAAAAACACACAAAAGAAAAACGGTAAAAACTATGACCTGGCCAAGTATACCGCCTCAATTGAACCTCATAGAACACCTTTGGGGTATTTTAAAGAAAAATGTAGAGCAATACAACCCCTCCAGCAAAAAGCAGCTAAAATAAACAGTTTCTGAAGAATGGCAGAACATCCCTCCAGGTATTTGTGCAACATTGGTATCCTCCATGCTGAGGAGAATCAAAAATTAAAGTTCACATATGAAGCCTTGAAAAAATGATCGATTTGAATCTCAGTAATGGAAGACTTTTGTTGCACTGAGGCCTGCATTTTTAATAAACTGTTACATTAACCTACTGTACAACTTAGAAGTCATGCAGTTGTTGAGAGGTGATACAACTTTGAGTTATTTGACATTAATACATTATACATGTTAAAACAAGGCAACTGGTAGTATGTTCCTTTGGCATAATGATATCCTATACAGTATAACCAAAGTCTAATGTGTTTTCTCCCCTAGGGATTGCCCTGCGTGTTACTGCTGTTGTTTATGACCCTCGAACAGCCCATTAAGGCAAACTGACACCAGTCATCTGCATGCCATGATGAAGGCAGCAGCATCAGCAGCCTGTAGTGGTGTGAGGCAGCTCGAAGCAGAGGGGCGGGGAGGGGGCGCAGCCGGAGCTTACATTCATTAACGACCACCGACAACCGGGCAGCCTCCTCCGGTGCCATCACAGCGACACACAGCCGGGGAAGATGGTCGCGGTGCAGACGTCCCCCAATTCGTCTCCGTCGGCGGAGTGGATCTGCTGTCTGGATAAAAGGTGGGTTTGAAAACACGGCGCCCCGATGCACCGCCACGCCGCGCATCCTCTCACGGCAGCGATTGTGTTTTCTCAGCCCTCTTTTCATTCATCCGCGTCAACGTGATTAATCAGAACCGGCGATCGCTGCGTGTGCAGTGTGTGAGTGTGCAATAACGATGCGACAACCCTCGTTTTTCAGCATGTTACTGCTTTGTGTCAGTTTCAGTGGCTGTATAGTTGTTTGTAAAAAGCTGCAGTGCATGACAATACACACCCTCCTTTAAAAAAAAAAAATCTCTCCGGTCAAAAAGGCGTTGGTGGCTTCGAGGTTCACTGGGGTGTCTCTGCACTGCATGGGGCTGTGATAGATGGCTGATGAGACGCACATGGTTTATGTCTGTCTGCTTAAATCAAATAGCTTTGCATTTTTACTACATCATGTATGTTGGGGATTTAATCAGAATATAGATTAGAGGCAGGTCAGTGTGTTTTTTCTCTCCTATTTATGCCACAGGGATGCATGTGAGGCTGTGTTTGTCTGCTCTGACTGAACAGATAAGAATAGCTGAACGGCCAGTTTCTATCAGTAGCCTATCTGTGTCTGACAACTCCAAAAGCTCTGCAGTGCATAGAAAATCTTTTAATCAGACTGTCCAATTAACAGTAAAAGGTTCTATACTGTGCTGGCAGCATACTGTGTTGAAGCAGCACAGTGGAGAAGGGAGAGGACTTAAATAAATAAACAAGATGAAGGGAATCCGTGCATTAATTAGTGTGGATGATACACAAGACATGCACCCCACAGCTCACACACCCACACATACTGTACACACCTCTGTGACACATCTTCACGTTACCATTGGCAACCTGAAGCTACCATCTTGTCTCATCCCCACCTGAAGTAAGACAGGATGCATATCTAAGTACAGTGTGCTGTCACATTTTCTCATTGGAAGAAGCATTTGGATATCTGGCTACAGCTAGCAATTACTTTGATGATTATTTAATCTGCTAATTGTCTATTAAATGTTAGAAATTACTAGTGAGAGATGCCTCATAGGGTACTAAAGCCTGAGGTGACATCTTTTAATTGCTTGTTTTGTTCAGTCAACAGTGTGAAATCCAATGATTTGCTACCATAATAGAAAGAATACCACCAAATATTCACACTCCAGAAACTGGAACTGCTAAATTTAGATGGTTTTTGCTTTAAGAAATATTTTTTTTAAGGAATAATTTTCTTTCAATTTACTAATTGTTCAGTTGTCTAATAGTTTCAGCTTTTGTTGTATACAATCTCTTCTTAATTTGTTGTTTAAATGTGGATAATTTGAGAATATCCAGTATAGAATTGTGCAAAGGCTGTGATCCCTGTAATGGTCTGATGATTAGGATTATAGTATCCACCAAACGTTGAAGGCTATGGTTCTATATGTGTTTAGCTGAATGCGGCTAATACGCAGTAGTAGGTGGGTGTCAGTAAGGGCAGGATGGACTGGACAGGATCTTATTGTAGAGCACTCTATGCTCTTAAGCTATCCACCTCTTATTCAATCAATATCCAGCAGTGTGTATATGTGTGTGTGTGTTTGTGAGATTTTCATCTACAGTAACTGTTGATGTGAGTAAGTGAAGAGTGAGACATGGGGAAGGGAGGAAGGTGAAAGAAAGACGGAGGTTAAGATATGACTGTCTCTAATATATCTGCCTGAAGACATTTATTGCCTGTGAGTGTGAAGTATGTGAGATAAGATCTGATGTATTTTGTTCCCTGTTGCCTCAGGCAGGTAAAGGACGGTCCAATGAACACAAACGCAGCACCGGTCCAAATGCAAGTTTAGGTTGTGATGTGTTTTACTGCAGGAAAATATGAGAGTGGAGCCCCTGTGGCAGTTTCCGCACTTTAAGATGACATAGCAAAATAGTAAGTCTAAAAGAAAAGCAATTCAACAAGAGGAATGTTACACTCATACATATATTATGTAGGTTCATTTGCAAATATTTCAAAGCTTGATGAGTAATTTTAACATCTTTAATTAGTAATTTAGATGAGTAAATTATAAACTAAGCCGTGTTTATGCTGATTAATATTCATTGTTTTTCACAGGATCTCACGTTGTTAGCAGTGATGTAGATGGGTGTCAAAACAGCTTCATACATACAGTTCAAGAGTCTCTATTACAGTAACATATTAATCTGCTGGCTAAAGAAAATCTGTTTGTTGAAGCTGTCTGACATTTTGATTGGCTGTTTCAAATCAACCTATGATCTATTTGTCTGGAAACAGTGATTTTTTTTTCCAGATGGATGTTTACTCAAACAGTCTGCAGGACCTTCTGGTGTCTCTCTATTTTCTTTTCAGTGTGTCATGCTGGTTGATTTGTAAATCCTCTGTGTGTGTGTGTGCTTTGCCATAATTTGTGGTTGAAAGCCGAGATCTCTGCTGACATGAACAGTTGGGGGGGAAAAGGCTGAGGAAGGAGAACTCAAGGAAGAAAAAAAAAAGAGACAGAGGTTGAGTGATACAAGGTGAACAACTCTCAGGTCACATTCGCCTCATGCTAACGGGGGAGGAAGATTCCTCTGGACAGGCCGAGAGCGAGCAAACACAGCACAGTGGGGAAGAAAGAAAGTGTGAGGATTTAACCGAGGGATTATACCTGACAGATCTTAACGGTTTGACTGCAGACAAATAGGTGAAGGGTGATGCTGGTATTAGCCATTCAACCCTGCAGAGTTAACCTCACTGTCTCTCCTTATTGTAGTGTGTGGGAGGTGCACCTGTCTAAACCATTAACCCAGCCTACACTAGGATATGATGCTCTGTCGGAGCACCAAGGGCCAATACACAGGCAGTAGGTGGATGATGGGAGGATGAGTCAGAGAGAAAAAAAAGGAATAAACAGAGACAGAGAAATCGCCCAGAGCTCGTGGCAGATGTTGTGAGACTGGAAGATGTGTTGTGTTGTGTTGTGTGGCCCTTGAGCCATAGTCTGTGTTTATCAGGAAGTATTGTCCCAGGTTCTGAAACAATCCACTGCTCAGGGACACAAATGTATTGGTGTTTATTACTGTATGTACATGTGCTGCCTTTGAGCTTGCAAGGCAGAAATAAAGGGATAATAAAGGGGGCAGTCTAAATGGTGGGACTTAATGGATGGAAGGAATCTGTGCCAGTAATGGAGAGGAGAAAATGGGTTGCCTAAAGAAGAACCGGGTCATTTTTTTTCCCTTTTCATCTTGCCTATCATGCTTTGAGACAAACAGGGAAGTCTTGAGAGAGGAGGAGAGAAAAATAGATGGAGATTATAGAAATGTTTAGAGGAGGCATACAAAGAGGAGAGAGAGAGAGGGAAGAGGAAGGAGCTGAAGGAGGAGAGGGGATAGACAGCCTCTCATCTGTGAAGAAAGGAGCCCACAATGCATTAGCTATTCTGTATGAACGTGCGCGCACACACACACGTGCGAGGATGAGTCACTAGCAAAGAGAAGAAATAAATGAATGAATGGTGCTAACTGCAGCGTGTCTTACGCTGAGACGTTTGGCTCTGTAGTTTTTCATTGCCACTTTGCAGAACAGAGTATTTAAGCTCTCGGATCAAACTTCTGTGTGTTCTCGCCTAGATGTCCAACAGTGATTTACTGGTGTGTGTGCTCCAATTTAAGCGTATTAGAAATAGCAGCAGTACAAATGAGATCTTACATCAACACCCTGTGGGGGGGCCGGAGCCAAGAGAAATAGCGCCTGCAGCTCTGCACTGTTATCGCTAAAACACCAGGCAGAACAATGACGCCAGCGTGCTCACACACACATACGCATTGAAACACTCACTTGCACACACAAATTGCATAGATAACACTAGAACAATAGAGCTGTCTTTTTACTTGAAGGACAATACCACAGATTTTTCATATTTTAGTCCATTGACTGTTAATTGCAGCTATTTACTATAACCATTCATCAAAGCGTGCTGTAGGTTTTGATTGATTTCATACTCTTCAGACAGAAATGGGCTTGTATGAGAAACATAATCCATCACAATGAACAAGTTACATCATGCCGTAAATCTTTTTGTACTTCTTTAACACCTGATGCTGGGTGTAATGGTGGTTCTCCTCTGCACAGGCCTGCGGAGCGCTCAGGAGAGGATGTGGACATCATTTTGACCAGACTGAGAGAGGTCAAAGCCTTCCAGAGGTTCCCACCTCCCCTCTTACTACAGATCTGTGCCTGTGCCTTCTATGAATGCCTGGAGAAAGGCATCACATGTATGTACACGTGCACACACAGACATACAATACTGTCGGATTATGGAATGATGTGTTTTTTTGTGGGATAATATATCCTTCTGACATTGGTAGGTTCAGACTGGCTCTAAGCATAGTAAAAATCATTATACAGTGTACTGTGTACTATTGTATGATACCCGTGCTGCAGAAAATCCACTAAGAGTGTTTAAAGAGTGATGCATTGGATTAAAAAATACTGTTATTTTCATTTACACGTGCATAGCTCTCCACACAAATCATGAAAACCTTATTTTTAGCACATTTGTAGGATATTGATGTTAGCATATTGGTTCACTCTTCTGGAAAAAAAATTGTATAACTACACCAGATTATTGCAGTATTGATTTTTTTTTTGTCAGTTTTGTCCTCATGTGAAAGAGAATAAAGCTGCAAATCCTCATTTGAGAAACTGTGGCTTGATAAATGACATATATACATATACATACATAAGATTGTTTTTTGATCAGCTTTGTGAGCGACCTCATCCTTCCGACATATATACTGTAACATAAAAGCACTACCAACTGAGGTACCTGACAACCTCAGTAAACCACTGTAAGAAACAACCATCATAGCCAAATGTGACCTCATTTCTTCACTAATATTGATTAGTTATGTAATCAATGGTACATGATGTTTTACATTAGGACTCATGGCAAACAAGAAATGGGTAAGTAGTTCCACTGGGTGCTTTTGACTGGGTTCCCCAGCAACCCAAAACACTAATTAAAACAGTAAACCATGATATGAATATCATTGGGAAAACATTAATTGACAAAGTGATAAAAAATTGAAATGACAGAATAAAGCACCATAAAATTTGCCTGTGAAGTGTGTGGGTGCCTCAGTCGGAAGGATTAAGGTTTAGCAAACTGTATTAGCACTAAGCCTTTGCAACTAGCATTTGACTTTTTAATACATTTTATTCATACTAAAAGTGGACATTTCTGCTTTAAAAAAAAAAGAAATAAAAAGGATAGGCATTTAAAAAAAAGAAGGTTATATTCACAACAAAAAATTTAAATGTCACATCATATCAAAACAACGTGTTGTAAAGAATGTCACATAACTACATAGGAGCATAATTTAAGTCATGCAATATGTAGGACTTTTTGGATCAATATCACGGCAATAAAGTAATTTCATGCTTAGTAAAATACAACTAAAAATACAATTAAATACAAAACAAAACAATACAAATATTTACTCAAGCTGAGAATTGTAAGAGTCGATTGGACAAATGTTTCTTCTAAACAGCAGTGATTGTGATTTATTAAGGACTGGGAGTTTATATTATCCTGTTGTATGTCCACTAAGTGAAATGCTATTTTCCCATCAGCTCTCAATACTGTTTAATGTATTTTACTGTATGCAGTGTTTCGACAGGGAGACATAGGCACCAGTTGGTATGCTGTCTTGTCTGGCTCCCTTGATGTCAAAGTGTCAGAAACCGCCAACCACCAGGTAAGATTCATGTCATAAAGTTCAAATTAGATTAAAAGCTACATCCTTACATATTACCTTGCTTCGTGCTGCTGTGTCTCTGTTGCACATTTTCCCTAATCTCACAAATGAATAATGAATTTTGAATCATGAGCACTGCTGAATCCTCTAATTACTTTTTCTATTTTTGTAAAGATGCAATGTTTTCATGGTTGATATATTCCAACTTCCTCTTGTGCTATTTCTATTATAACCTTCTCTGTCAACATCCAGGCTGCTCTACAAGTGCTTCTCATGTTATAGAGCTTGTACAGCCCTACTCAACGCTGACATTGTTCTAGTACATTAACTCATGTCTCCCTACTTAAATATGCCAGAGCGAAGCTGCCACAGCACAGAAAACAGGCCCGTTGAGAATTGTGCTACACTTTATACCGTTTACGCGAGAGTGTGAAAATAGGGTTGTACAGTACGTATAAAGGAGACGAAAGACATGTGGGAGAAGAGAGAGGGAGGATTTGTTCCCAGTGAGAGACGGAGATAAGAAGCTCCTTCATTGTGAAACGTCCTTTTCATGTATGTAGCCCTAAAGTGCCATTGGTGGCCTAGTTTCTGTGGCTATATTTGAAATGTCAGTTTGGACAGCTGAAAAGGTTTCCATAACATGGAGAATATTTGTTGAAATCAGTGGATAGTATTGGTATGTGTGCTTGTTTCCTTGCCTCTAGCCTGTGCAGTTATACCCAGCACCCAGTGATGTTTCTTTTACAGGAGACTCCGTTCACCAGTACCTCATGTTTGAATTTATTTGCATTAATTACCACATATTAATCTGTCTGCTCTCCGTGTCTATCCAAGGTCATGAAGAAAGTCTTAGACATATTGCTTGTAGCTACTACTGTATAGTCTCACACTGTAGCATTTCACTATATTGCTAGGAAACCGTGATTTTAGCTTCTCCTGTGTTATAGCAGCAGCTTAGACAGATTTGCTATGCCTCTGTGCAGGATGCCGTCACTATCTGCACTCTGGGGATTGGGACGGCCTTCGGGGAGTCCATCCTGGATAACACACCTCGCCACGCTACCATTGTCAGCAGAGAGACCAGTGAGCTGCTCCGGATTGAACAGAGGGAGTTTAAGAGCCTCTGGGAGGTGAGATTTTTTTTAAAAACACTAAAACATCGAAAAAGGGCATAAAATTGTGAGTATGAGGTGGAACTTCATGATTCAGCAAGAACTCTGTGTGTGGAAAGAGCTTCTCTTTGGAGACTGCAAAATGTTTGACAGCCTCCCATTGTAGTTGTGCTTTTAGCCACAAGAGGGCTGTCTACCATTATGATGCCTTTTGTTCCACCTATTGGATACACGCCTCAGGTGACTCAACAAAAAGCTATTTAAAGTACAGGGAGGGAGAGAGAGGAGTGTGTTTGTACAATGCATGGCTGTGTATGCTTCTGTGTAGTAACTGGTGTGTGTTGTTTTTCGAGCATGCTGTGACTTAGTGCAGAACAAGAGATGATGCACCAAACCAATGGACCAAAATCTAAACATGAGTTAAATGATTCCTTAGCTACTTTTTTATTGTTTGATTTAAATGTACATTGCTTTAAGATATTAGTCTGAGGTGTCTTTTGGTTTCCCTTTGGGCTCAGGTACCTACGGATTGATGACAACATTTTTATTGTGTTGTAATGAAAAAAAGGAGGTTAACAAACACCCTAAGGTGATCTGTTTAAATGTCATTAAAGCATTTTGAAATAGATTGCTTAATCTGCTTGGATACCACACATTTTTTTTAAATATACGTTGAATAGTTTGGGTTGTCTTAGTTAAACCTATTTATAAACTGCCCTTTTCAAAGTGGCAGCCAACACCCCAGTGTTCCCAAGTGGCATAACTGCTGCTGCTCTGCTTTATTCAGAGATGAACAGCATTCAATAACACAATAACACAGGACACGGAACATAACTATGGCCTACAAGACTAACAAATAGGACTAAACAATGAATTGATTTCAAATTAAAATCACAGTTTCACATGGAACAGTGCAAATAGCAAAGGCTGCAATATAAGATTTACATTACGTAGCGTGTCTGACCCAAGGTTTTTATTACTGTTTCTTCCTACCAGTTTAAATTTCAGAGATTGTTCAAAGAAAGGTTTTTGTATGATCTTATTGGAATTATTTTAGTTATTTATTTAACTGAACAGCGTCACAGCTTTTGTGATAATTGTTCTATCTTCTTTACCACTTAAAAAACGTAACAAATAAATGTTTGAAGCAGTTTATTTTTTACGTTCTCATTCTTGCATTAGAATATACAGTACAGCAGTTATCATACGGACGGTGTCCCATGTGGTAAAGATCCAGCATGTTTTAAATGTACTAATCAATAAATCTTGAACTGAAGCTTTTAGAAATTTAGCAAATCTCAATATTTGTTACAAAAAGTAGTTTCTTGCTTTGGACCGTAGGCACTAGGCAGTAGGGCTGAACAGTCTGGGGTAAGAGCCCCACTTTGCAATGAACCCTAGCTATGGTAAAAGCAGAGTAAAACGTCTGCTTGTGTTAATACATAGAGAGCTTTTGTTTTCAGAAATAATGCTAACTAAATGTCAGCTTTGAAATCTGTCACGTCCCGGAGCTCTCTCCACGCAGTAAATGCCCGCTCAACGTTTGCTCTTGTTTGACCTCCATTTCTATCACTCTCCCTCTTCGATTTCTTTCCCTCCTACAACAACAACTTCTTCTTTTGTTGGGTAGAGTTTCCACATTTACTCTGATTGTTCCACTGTTCGCCATTTCGGCTACCTGGGGAAAGCTACTTGATAGTTGCTGGGAAAAATAAAAGCACTATCCTCCTCCTGTTTTGGTTGTGCAATTGTAGATGCACTTTGTTTGTCCTATAAATCGAGCCTTCATTTGTACTCTGTGTCAGACAGAATTGCATAACGAAAGCGAGGCTTACAGGGAACCAATCTAACCGCTAATGGGGTGATTATTTACAGCCACTACTTTGTGCAGCATTCAGTTCATAATAAGTTAAAGCAAAAAAACTTGTTTATTGTCACTACAAATATAAAGACAGGAAAGATAGGCTTTTGTCTGTAATGAGCCAAAATACCCTGTTTAGATATAGCATAACAGCAACACATAAATATGTGCAATTTTTTATTATGACGATTACAATGATCTGTATTAATATATGTAATTTGGTTTTCCATTTCAGAGGAAGTGTCACATTACTTTAGTGAAGAAGTCATAAAAACAGAAGTTCAAAGGGCAATTTTTTAAATGAAATCAGAACACATTTACAAAATAAGTTTTCAAAGGACATGTCCCAACTGATTACCATTTTTCTAAACTGTAGGAATATGATGATATCACTGAGTCTGTATGACTAAATAATGGGCTGTTTAAATATGTAAATACAACTGTCTTACTGAACAGTACACTTTTAATCATCAAAAGTAAACCTCTGGGTTGCTGCAGCAATTATCTCTCCTTTTCAGATTTACCCTTTGAACACCAAACAGTTTCTGAAGTGCTTTGCTTCTGTCACATTCTTACTCTCTGTGGACTCACTTTTCACTGCAATATAAAATCCTGCACCTCTATGGAAGCAACATAACAATGGCTAGAAGTATAGGGAACTTAAAGATGTTTTTGTGCAGTGTGACAAAGGTTTAATGCCATAAATCATAAAAAGAAAAGAAAAAAGTTGAATTTCTTGATTATTTATTTCACACAAAAAAAGAAAAATCTGGAATCAACATGTGCAACATTTTTTACAAGTGTTGAAAATGGTGGCTCTACATGCTAGAGATATTTTACTACTTACATTTTTAAATTGTTTCCAAACTTATTTCCTATCGACTCCATGTCAACACATCCTCGTAGTTTCAATCTTAGCATCTGGACTTAGCTCGAAGACGTTTCACCTCTCATCCAAGAGGCCTCATCAGTTCTAACTGACTGGTTGGGAGTTTCAGATTTTATACTCTTCAGGATCCATTAACACTATTGAAACTCCAGTCTGCTGGGTGAGTGTTGCCCCTCCCTCATTATGCGAGTCGTTAGATCATTCCCTCTCACAATGGGATTTGTTATGTCCCTTTGTGGCCAGGTGAGAACGGTGCCAATGAGGGTCGTTAGTTTAGAACTGATGAAGCCTCTTGGATGAGAGGTGAAACGTCTTCGAGCTAGCTCAAGCAAGTCCAGATGCTACGATTGAAACTACGAGGATAACCATGACCTGGACGACTGAGAATCTTCACAGATATCTCAACACAGTCTGCAGTTCAGCCTAAAATGGATAAATTTTTTGTAACATGTCTGTTGCTTACAGCTGAGCCACTAATGGGTTCTCGGTTGCGTAGAGGAGCACAGTATTTTTGGTTTTCTACAGAATCTGTTTAAACTCATATGGTTATGTCAAAAAACATGGATTCGATTGACTGATTAACACAAGTCAAATAATTTATCTTTGGCGATATTTTAAATGAGAGACATAGAATAATGTGATTTTTATTTTAGGGAATGCTACATCATAGATGCGTACTTCATGGGAAGTTTGAAAACTTAAAAATCTGACCATTTTTTTGTGTTTGTAGTTTCTGACTTTGATAAATGGTTTCATCTTGGCATCTTTTAAAAACATAACGTGCCTTTCCAACCTGCCAGGGGGTTTTGGCTTTCAAAGGGTTAACCATGAAAAGGTCATGCACAGGAGGCTTTACAAAAGGTAAGGTCTGATATTGATATATTGCAGATATAGCTTAAATCAGCTGAATGATCGAATCATTTTTAGAATATAAAGGTTCATAGTCAGATACTGACGATCACACAAACTAGTAGAATCAACGCTAGCATGGCTTTGGCTTGGGCACTGGCCTCGTCTTTGAGAGCTGGCATTGTAGTAGCTGCCTCTCTGTGGGCCTCCTTGTTGACGCTGCTGCCTCTATTCACTGGGTCCAACTCGGAGAGGAAGTCCTGGCAGAGCAGTGGATCAGTTCACTGTAGCTTCACAGTCACCACCCAGACTAGTGTGTTCTAACGGCCGGATTTTTCAGTCAGTCAATTCCAAATCTCCTGGTTTCTTTGACATTATAAATCCATTTTAGGTTTTCTCTTTTACATTTACATAGATTACAGGTTTTATGCTTGTAATTGTTGGGAAAGTTTTCTTATCTTGTCCTTGTTCATTCTGAGGTCACAGCATCTTGCTCAAGGACACTTAAAATCTAGTATGAATCAGAAGTTTTACCTTAAAAGGAACATGTGTATATGTGTTGTTATAAATATCGACTGACTCATGCTGCACTTTGTATCTGTTTGGCAAAATGTTTTCCTCTTGTTATATGCGGGTTAAACATTTTAAACCCCTCTATATCCAAAAGTGCTCTCTAAAAACAAAGGTAGATTTGGCAGCTTGCCTGTTTCAGTATTTGTAGAAAGCACACGTATCTATCAGGCGGTTGCCATTCATGAAAAAAATGACCTCCTCAGTATTATCGCTGGAGGTGAAGAAATTAGATTTGCAGAAATGTGACGTCTCTATTTTATGCCACAGGAACATGTAAGACCACGATAAGATGGTAATCGCTTATTAAAGCATGTGTGCTCTATAATTGAGCTTGTTGTGCCTTTGTTTATCAACTAAGTGCACTCTTAGTCTTTCTCTGCCGTCTATTTTAGGACAGTGGACATAAAGCAGAAAACGTAGCCCGAGGTTGTCCTATTTTGAATCTTATCCAGCGTGTAGTAAAAGGATCTCTGTGTTTTATAAGTGTGTCACTGTGCACGGACTAATTTGTGTGCATGTGCTTGTGTGTGGCGACGACTAGAAAGCCACGGGATGAATACAGTCATGTGTTTGATCAACAGATGAAAGAATAAGCAGCTCCATAATTGTAGCACCAAGTGAAATTGAGATGAATGAACAGGGTGTAAATGCATAATGGCTTGTTTTTGAAAACATGCAATATATTTAACAATTACTGCAGATGATTGGTCGTCCCGGACAGTGGCTGCTTGGTATTGTGAGCATTTCTTACTTTATCTTTCCTAATTTACCCCTTTTCACCTGCTTTATGTTTCTCATGCCCACTTCCTCTGTCCTCTATTGGCCATGTCTCTTTTGCCAGCCTCCTTCCTTTCCTCCTGCCCTCCATCCTCACCGACATTCATCCCTCCTCCTCCTCCTCCTCCTCCTCCACTAGAGTAGCTCAGTAATATAGGGACTCAGATCACCGTGGTAACCTGTGAGAGAAAGTGGTTTGGTTCTTGGCTTGATCGCAGCGAGAGAGGGCGAGCGAGAGACTGAGACAGACACTGGGGTGACTGTGTGAGTGGAAGGGAGAAAGGAAAGGAAGCGAGCAGCTTGTTTTAAGCAGGATGCTATCCGGTGGCGTGTGTGTGAGTTGTAAAGGAGCAGAGGGCAGCTCTATGGGGTTTCAGTACCTCCAGCATTAGGCGGCCGAGTGTGTTACCTCAGGTGAGTCCGACTCCTCGACTGGACCTGTGTATAGTCTGTTGTGGACGAGACACTGTTTCACTGTCATATTTGCTTATTTTCATTTCTGTTGTCTTTACACAAAATGAAACCGAAACTCCCTGGAACTGTTTTCTACTGTTTTCTACACTGTTTGTATTTAATATTGGGATGTAGCTAGTAGTGTATCTCCCTGGTTCTCTGTGTGTGTGTGTGCGTGTGTGTGAGGAAAACATGGATAGGAGAGCGTTTGTGTCTTTAGGTCAAACAGATGCTCTCTCTGTTCCTCTCTCTGTCAGTGTGTGTGAGTTCCTGGCAGTCCTCAGAAGGCATGGGCTGCTTGATAATAACCTTGCAGAAGAGCGATGACACATTCTGGCTCAAAATGACTTGCTGTGTGTATTTCAGTGTCTCTGCTACAAACGTGCAATCGCAGTTTATTGCTCTTAACAGCTGTAAGAACAGCATCTGTACACATTTAGCAGCTTAACCCCCGTGTGAATGCTGCTGCTGCTGCTGCTGTGTGTGTGTGTGTGTGTGTATTATATAATGTTAGTTGTTCTGCATGTAAATGATCTTGGTTGTACAAAAGGCTTTGTTTTGAGGGGCACTTGTGCTTCTGTGTGCAAGTAACATTGTGTGCCTCAGGGAGAGACACCAACAACAGTAATGGCTTTTGATGTTTAAAAGATGATGATGTTTTATAAATGATACATCACAGTTGTAGCGGAGGTGTGAATGTTTTCAAAACCGACGTGGTATTATGTGTGCTGTCTTGTAGAAGTATCGTCAAAGCCTGGCTGGACTGTTGGCCCCTCCTTATGGAGCCATGGAGAGTGGATCCAACAATGACAGTGAGTAGATGCACAAATGCACACAGGGGGATGGAAAACACACTTTGAATGTTGCTGGCATGGCAATGGACCTGTTTAGTTGTACAAACAGTAACGTGGAATTGTGTAGTATGTAGTTGTCAAAAACTGTCTTTTGGTAAAAAACAAGCAGCAAAAAAGTTCTGTATAATGGCTCAAACAGCAGAAGCACTTATAACATGTAAGTAACATTTTATATATGTATTATAAAATGCTCTTGTTTCTTTTTCAAGTGCCTCATTTTGATGCTTTGGGAATGAGAAGTATCTACGTTCTCTGAAAATTGACAAATCAACTAGCCTGATGACAGTTTCTCTCCACAGGACTCACAGACAAAGACAACATGAACTCCGACTCTGCAAACAAAGCTCACAACAAGGTAAATGCTTCCTCTAGATCACAGTCTTGTAATTGTTTAGGAATAAATAAAAAGAATCAAACCAAATCAATGAACCAAACTCTAAAGCAACATGCTGTGGTCAGACAGCCTTAGTTCATATTTCAGTTTGCCTCTCTGCTTGTGTCACAATATCTGTAGGTGTTTGGGCAGAAATGTATTATGTAATATTTTAGTGTCATATGTTAGATGCAGATAGCAGCTCAGTGGTTTCATGTTTGAATAAATGCTGTGGCTCATTTTTGAGACTGAAAGGTCCTTGCTTCTTTACAGCGTGGAGAAGACGTAGTAAATGCATCCACTGTGTCATTAACTGTTTTTATACGCTGCATACTTTCATGTTTGTGAATGAACCAGAGTGCCAGAATGGATTTTGGAGGTGCGTGCATTTTCAGTGCAGAGACCAGCGATGACTCACAGCTGTGATGCTCTGTAGTTATGCTAATGTTAGCTAATGCATGCACATAGAAGAAAGATCCCATCTGCCCAATTAACATGCCTTCCTTTGTTGTTTTCAACAGCAGCTGTGTGTGTATACACATCTGTCATTTTCCGCTCTGTCTAAGATGCAGGTGTGATCTGTAAAGGACGTGTCTACTTGTATGTACTGTGTGTTATTGATGCAGTGCTACTGATATGAGGGCTGTATGCAGTTACCAGCATTACCAGCAATCTGCCGTGCACATATTCACTTGCCTCACTTACCTCATACAGATCCAGCAAAATTCCGGTTAAGGATCAAAATGATGTAATTGCAACATTTTCCTACTATTTTACAAAAAAATGAGTGTTCCTGTGTTTTGTAGATTCCCTCAGAAAAGCTGCAGAGAGCGGGGAAGGTTCTCCGCAACGCCATCCTATCCAGAGCACCGCACATGATTCGAGATAGGAAGTATCACCTCAAGACTTACAGGTATGTGAGTCTGTTCCAGCTCTGTGTATTTGTGCAAAATTATATGAGCATGCATGGGGCTTGGGGAAATTTTCTGTGGATTCAGTGGTCAGCCATTTTTTATTTCTCTGCATTTATTATTTGAGCAATGTGTTTACATATGTATTGCAGACAATGCTGTGTAGGCACAGAGCTGGTGGACTGGTTGGTGCTGCAGAGCGCCTGTGTGCTCACACGGTCCCATGCTGTTGGGATGTGGCAGGCACTGCTAGAAGAAGGAGTGCTTAATCATGGTATCTAAACTTTTTCTTGTCATAGTTTATGCTGTTAAGTTTAATGCCATACATTAGTCATTATGACATACTGCAAACAATTCCCAAATCTCTGTTGCAAAGCAGCTGAAGAAGGCAAAAAACAACAACATTTCTTTACATTATCCTTGTTTTCCTGCATGCGTTGTTCAGTGTATAAATTATGATCAAATGTTATTTAAAGTATGAATTGAAAATTAGTTCCAGGCTAAAAGCAAAACCTCACTGTCTTTTTGAATTGGAGTGTGAGCTTTGAACCTGAACATCAATCACAGTGCGAATGTTTCCATGAATACCAGAGTGAGATTTTTTAAGCTTGAACATAAAATATCGATTGATCTCAATCTCAAAGTCATTCACTTCAAAAACACGGCTGAAATGATGTTCTGACACATTAAAACAACATCGACAGGCACGTACACTATGTGCGTTTAATTGGCTTCATGTGTGATTTGACCGTGTGTGTTTGTCTTCTCTTCAGTGGACCAGGAGCTCGGTTTCCAGGATAAATACCTGTTCTACCGCTTTCTTGATGATGAGGAGGAGGACACACCGTTACCTAGTGAGGAAGAGAAGAGAGAGAGTGAGGAAGAGCTGCCTGAGACCATCCTCTTTCTCGCTCAGATTGGCCCTGACGCACTGCTGCGCATGATCCTCAGGAAGTCGTCAGTAACAATCAATCATAGTACATTACAGTATTTATATTACAGTGTTAATGCAATCAACTAGTATATTATAGTATAAAAGCTATTACCTACTATTTAGACATTGATTTAGTCCTTTAAATACATTAGGGCAACACGTTTTTTGACAATATATTTCTTGACTTATGTCCAGAGGGCTAATTTAACCATTTACTGTTGTTTTTCATGCATAACTTACTGTTCTGCTACAGTGATTTTTTTTATTAGATTTTAGTTATGCTGGAGAATCAGCTAATCCAACCAAATGTAATCCAAATCCAGCATTTCTAATATGCATTATTAGCACGTGAAATAACATGACCAAATCATCTGTAGTAACACATTTTTAAATATTATTTTAGTATTAGAATGTGTCATTGCTAATTTTACTTATGCGTGATAGGAGGTGAAGTGCATGCATGAAATATTCATGGTGAGTTCATTCTGACTAACCTCTGCGTGTCTACAGGCCTGGTCAGAGGACAGGGGATGACCTAGAGATCATCTATGATGAGCTGCTTCACATCAAGGCCTTAGCTCACCTCTCCAACACTGTGAGTCAGCCGCTCTACTTCTGTTTTAAAGGGACAGTACAGGTTGTTAGAGAAGCTGCTAATTTTGAAAAATCTCTCTGAAAACAGGGCTTACGAATATGAATCACAATCAGAATCAGAATCCTATTTATTGCCAAGTAATTTTTACAGGAATGTATCTTGGTCTGTTGGTGCAAAACAGTAAAAAAAAAAAAAAAGAAGAAGGAGACAGCGAAAATAAAACAATATTAGGAATCTGTAAGTGTTTGCTTGCAAAAGATATTATATACATATATATATATATACACTAACTTATGTACAGACAAACAAATGAAAGCAAATTTAAAGTTTGTATGTGCTTTTGTTCAGTCCTTTCATGATAGTTTTTAAAAATGGCATCTTTTTAACCATAACATACAATAAAAAATTGTAATGTTATATCCAAACCCAAGAAAAGTAATTTAAAGTGTATTCTGTTTTATATACTGTAAATGTACAGTACAGAGATGAGGCAAAAATAAATGATGACTCTAAGGACTGCTTGATTACTTTAGCTTGGTTAAAAAGACTGATCCCTGCATTTTCTTGGTCTCTCACATTTTTCTGCAGTGCAGCTAAATCCAAGATGACCTGAGTTTTGAAACTGTGTGTTTTGCAGGTGAAGAGGGAACTGGCGAGCGTAGTGATCTTTGAGTCACATGCAAAAGCTGGAACTGTGTGTGAGTGTTCTTTTGTCCTGCAATGCATTTTTCTTTGTGTACATATTATACAGCAGTTTTGCAAAGTATGACAATGTGGTTTGAACTCAGACAAAACAGACACAACTGAGGGGACATGCATGTTAATGGGACATTTGAGCGCCATCACTGATAAAAAAATATTGATAGTGCATTACAAAACATTAATATCACCACCTTCCCTGCCATCCCTACCCCAACCTCTCCTGCTATCCCTCCCCTCTCATCCCCACTCCCAGCCCAACCGGTTGAGGCAGATGGCCGCCTTCCCTGAGCCTGGTTCTGTCGGAGGTCCCCACCCCTATCCTAGGTTTTTTTTGGTTCCCTCCCACCATCGTTCTTCCTTACTATGTTAAGCGCTATAAGATGACATATGTTGTAAATTTGCGCTATATAAATAAAATTGAATTGAATTTAATTAAATCAATACTTTTGTTTTCTGTAATTTTACTAGATATTATCTGTAATTTAACAAAACTATGAAAATCTGTAAAATCATGGTTCAAAAAGTAATTTACTGTTTCTCAGTACTTTCCTTTCAAATAATGGCAAATATCTGTAAAAATATTGATATA
>OMNN01051960.1:27827-56046 GCA_900302755.1 Chromis chromis | reverse complement strand
CGCTCCGGGGCCCCGTGGGCTTGGGACGAGGTTTGATTTATGAGTTAATCAATCGGCCGTCCGTGTGAGCGAGCAAAACCGCAGAGGTGTGTGAGCTCTTTCATGTCACTGTCTGTGCTTGTTGACTTAGTCCCCAAGGAAAACACCGGGAGCTGTCACTCCCCCTGTTGTTTAGCAGCTCGACATGTTTTCAAAAGCAATTAGGGAGAAAACGGGGCTGCCGTGTTCATTCATCGGATGGTTGAATGGCTGGGGTGTGTGTGTGTGTGTGTGTGTGGATTTTCGTGCACGGTTGCGTGGGTGTTGAGATCTCACAAAGGTCTTACCTGACCGTGAAAAAACACCAACGTCACGAGTGCACAAGGTGAATGTTGGCCACGTCGGTACTTTAAGGTCAGGAGGTCCATCTGACAAATCTACAGAAATAGGAAACAGGTTAATGACTACACTCAATGTCAAAGCTTTACTGTCTAGCTGGCTACACATAGAGCTGGTCACTCTGTTTACCTTCGATCTAATGCAGCCAAATTCTCAACTTATTTGTTATTCATATATTTTTGGTGTATTTTTAGTCTGAACTTGGGGCTGAAACTGAAACTTCATATCCTATGTTCACTCAAGTGTTACTCTGCCTTGGTTTGTGAATTTCTGGATACATGATGGTATAAAGGAGTGCCGACTCTCCTCACCACTCCTTTATACCAGTCTTTTAAATCATTTTTCTGCCATTTCACGTTTGACAAGTTGCGTACAGTTGACTCATGTCGTAGCCCGGTCTCACACTAAAATGTGTGACAGCATCGTTGGTCTACAGCACAAAAAATTTGTTAGTTTCACCATAAAAACCCATAAAATTATAAGATGCCTCAGTTTTTTTGGAATGTTCTTTCCTCTTAGCTTGCATCCATGTCATGTGATTTGCAGGTTTGTTTTCAGTCAATGTTTTATGTCACTGTTTTAATTTTTTCCAGCTGTTTTTAGATACTGTTTACTTTTGTTTTTAGACAGTTTTATGTCACTGCTTCCAGTTTTCATTCGCTGCTTACTGTTGTTTTCAGTAATGTTTTACATTACTGTTTGCAGTCAATATTTGCTTTGATTTTCAGTCACTGTTTTTAATCACTGTTTTCAGTTGTTTGTAGTTGCTGCTTATTGTTTTCAGTCCCTGTTTTATGTCACTGTTTTCAGTTGTTTTCAATATTTTCTTTGATTTTCAGACACAGTTTTCAATCACTGTTGTCAGTAGCTTTCAGTCACTGCTTACTTTTACTTTCATTCACTGTTTTATGTCAGTGTTTTCAGTCACTGTTTACTTTTGTTTTAAGTCACTGTTTCCAGTTGTTCTCAGTTGCTGCTTGTTGTTATTTTTAGTCATGTTTTATGTCACTGTCTTCAGTTGTTTAAGGCAATTGCTGAATTTTGTTCTCAGTCATTCTTGCATGTCACTCTTTTCCGACATTATTTGCTTGAATTTTCGGTCACAGTTTTTTGTCACTCTTTACAGGTGTTTTTAGTCGATGCTTAATTGTGTTCTCTGTCACTTTTTTTTGTTTTCGGTCGCTGTTTAATGTCGCGGCTTTTTTTTTTTTTTTTCAGTCACAATTTTATGTAATCATTTCCAGTTGTTTTCAGTCACTGTTTGCTTTTGTTTATGCAACAAAAATACTTTTTTGAATTTTACGCACCAAAACTACCTGGTTAGATTCAGGAGGTTTTTATGGTTTGTGTTAAAATACACCCTGCAAACACTAAACACACAGCTCTGGTTGTTTTCTATGTTGATATAGTGACGAATTCTGACCCATGAATACCATCTCACATTTTTTCTAACTGTTTTGAGAAAATAACACATTTTGCACTGCTGACCAACACAGTTATCACACTTTTTTTTTTTTGTGGAGCTGGGCTGCATGTGAGCTCGTACGCTGAGAGTTGCTGCCCAAGAGACTGATAACAGGAATGACACGAACCTTTGAATCTCCTGGAGAAGCAAAACAATGACCTAACAGTGTTATTCAAACTGATTATTGATTCCTTAGTGGGATTAGCTGTACAAGCAACCGTTTTACATTAGAGAGTCATTTGATTCAATACTAACAGCAATATATTAAGTAAGAGAGTGAAAGTACGGGATGAAGTGTCCTGATGTAATGTTATAATAACATAGTATAATGGTTTTTGACAACTGACTTTTGCAGGTTACAGTCAGGGTTAATTACACTAAGTGCAGATCTCCGTCTTCAAACGCCTCACAGTTGAGTTCAGCTTTCAGTTGTCCAGCTTCGAGTCTAGTAATAACTAAACACATAATAAATCTTCGAAACCTCACATTGATGTTGCTAAATCTCACTTAAATCCCCACATGAAACAAATTAGAGAGGCTGTTCATGGCGGCCTGACCTGCTTTTAGTAGAACAGGCCAGGCCACAAGGCCAAGTTGAGAGGCAAGTAATCTTAAAAGTCTGGTGCATCAGCTTCAGAGAGGCGTTGTGTTTTTTGAAGTAGGTTTGTGCATGTGCTTTTTCTCTCTATCTTCTTCCTTCTACTTCTCTGTCTTTCCAGAGTTTGTATTTAATGTATGAATGTGGTGAAGGAGTGATGAAAAGAAAAAACAAGCGAGGGCTACTTTAAAGAGAAAGACTAACTAACAGAAAGCAGAGGCAGATGACAAACAGATGATAGGAGACGCTTGATGGCATCTAATAAGTCTGATAACTGACATGCATCCTGGCAAAAGCACAGTCAAACAAATGCAAAGCAGAATGGGAAGCGGCCTGGGCAGGAGGGGGGATAGCGAAACAGAGTGAAGTAAACACATGCATCCTCACACTGGGTATATCTCTGCACCTTTGTTCCCAGAGCCAAGCTATCCTGAGGTGATTCCAGCAACCATAGCCAGGAACTTCCCTCTGCGCATTTGTTTTGCTCATTTTATGACAATCATATTCCTCCCATCCCTCGTAAAATTTCATTTATGATTAATGGCTGCAGTTGGAGCGCTTGAGCAAAAAGTTTTTTTTTTCCTTCTCTTTTCTTTTCCCCGAGGCTTTGGGTGGGAGTCAATGAGGCGTTTTACGTGTTGCCGTGTCGCGGTCTACGTTACATGTTTGACGTGTCACGGTTTGTTAGAGACTAAAACGCCTGTTTTGGACCAGCTGTCCACCCACACAAGGAGAACTTACAGCGCTCTGTCTTGCTCTTTCTCTCTCTCTCTCTCTCTCTCTCACACACACACACACACACACACACACACGCACACACACCTCTATCCTCTATCCTGAAAATGGGAGAATGGTGCGAAAGGTAAATAGAAAGCTTTTAAACTGTCTGCGCGACACACAAAGACAGGAGATTATGGAAGAACTACAGACTCCCTCACATGTACACACTCAGTCCCACACTTGTTTTCATAACTTTGGGGGAGACATTACATTCATGCTCTGGAGACCTAACCTGACCTTAACCTAAACAAGTACATGCCACAACCTCCGTCTTAACCTTACACATAACTGTAGGGATATTCTATATTTTTAATGTCATCAAACATAATGAAAACACTGCAAATGAATTATAAATGTAAACATGTATTAATCCATAGCTGAAAATAGTCTCCAATAAAGGTACTCTTTACTTCTGTTTGAGTAGAAGCTGCTGAAAACGTTTTTGCCCCATTTGTAAATTAATTTAAGCCTGTTTAAAGAATCAAAGTATAGAATCCATCCAGACAGTAAAACATTCAACAGAAAATTAGTAGAATGAACTAATCTTTTCATGTTCACTTAATATAAATACAAAGTTTTGTTTTTAATTTCACATTAATTCACCCTAAAATATCCAGTATTTATTTTGGGATAATTTTAGAACTTATAGACATTATTTGAAGTCTGTTGACTTAAAGTGATGAGTTGAAATAATCCACAGCTGAGAGATTAATCAACTCTTTAAATCATATTTTTAAATAACGAAATGCTCCGAGACTTTGTACCATGCATTGTTTTTGGAGTTAAAATGCTCCTGAGACTCTTTTGTAGCTTGAAGAACCCGTTTACAATGAAAACTTGCTGTGTGTCATTTAAAATGTGTTAAATCCTGTTTTTTTTTCTTTGCATAATAATGAAAACTGTTCAAACCAGGAGGAAGGTATCTGGAAACTGCCTCACATGTCATCTTAGATATAAAATTGTCCCAACACTTGCAGCTGATAGTTCATGTCAAATAAAGCACTGAATCCCTAAATTGAGAAACTGTAAATTATCTTAGATGCTGCAAAGTTTATTCAATGTAATATCTTAAGTTGACTAAACCTGTTCACTTAAATAATTTAACATTTCAAAGTTCATAAGATGATGCTGAAATATTTATTCCACCTAAGTTCAGGCAAGGCAGCAGGGGAACTTGTGTTTCTAAGTTGAACAAAAATAATAATAATTTACAGTGCAGGCCACCTAAGGGGTCGTTTTGAAGCTCAGTGTTGTGGCCTTCTTGGCAGTGTCTGACTCCTTCTAACTCCTGGCTAATCCAAAACAGCCAAAGAGAAGTGTGAGTGGAGGTGAAGCGATCCATGGACTATCCAATACTTTGCAAAACTTTAAGCCTTAATAATATTTAAACAGGTAAGTTATATAAAGATTCTGCCCTGTATTGTTGTCATGAACAGGGAAGTTAGCTGTAGAAACCAAAACCACTTTTGTACCAGGCTGCTGACATGTTTATTTCTGCTGTAAATTTGGGCATTTTAACATGGGGGTCTATGGGGCCTGATTCACTTTTGGGATCAGCCTCAAGTGGACATTCAAGGAACTGCAGTTTTTAGAAAATGTGCGTTGGCTCCATTATTTAGGAGATTCTTACTTGGTGTTCCACAACCAGCACGCGTAGGACTGGTGGCTGGCCAGACTCAGAATCTTGTGAGAGACTGACTAATTCATTCTTTATGGGTTTTCCAGACAAAAACAGAAGTTTAGAAAACTGTGAGCCTTATTATTTAAACTAACTTTAGCCTGCAGTGTTTTATACACACCACCACAGAGACAACACACATTTTCTCTGACACACTTGTTCACAGCTTCCTCTTCTGCTTTCCTAAATTCTCACAAACCCCGGGACCGTGTTTTCTTCTCCCACCGTGCACCATTTCAAAAGGCAGAACCAAATATTTTCCTGTTCCAGGCCTGGAAAAGTACACAGGGCATATCTTTTTACGGTCCTCTTAAAAAGCCCACGGTAATGTGATGCTATTTCTTCATTCCGTCACGCTGTCTGAGTTTGCTTTTCTTTAATTTTCTTTGTGGTCTTTCACCATTTGAGCACTATAAGACAAGACTGGACCAAAACAAACTCGAGCGGGGCGTGCTTGTGTCTGCCTGGAGGTGCAGACGAGGATGAGCGAGTGAGAAAAGAAAGAGAGGGAGTCCTGACCAGGCAGATGGATGAGTGGTTTGATTCACATCCACATTTGTGACACCATGTTTGAAACCTGAACTCTTCATCCCCAGCGTGCAGACCCATCACTTCAGATATCTAGAGGATATCCAGATTCCCACAGTGTGTAACCATCCTGACTCCTTGCTGCTCTCGGTACAGACAATTCAAAACTTACTCTTTTAATTTTAAAAAACAGAATATTCCAACAGCTGCCATGCAACCCTTCCATGCAAGCATTTACTGCTAGGAGCAAGAACATTTAAAGGGATCCAGAGGAAGTTGTTTTGAATAAGTTGGTGCTTTCATGTTGGGTTTGGTTGGTCGATGAACTAAGATCAGATGCGCTGGTCAGTTTCGCCCTGGGTCTCTTAGCTCTGTGACAGTCAAAGTTAATTCCTCGGCAAAGACCTCAGCGGGAGCTAAAACAACGAGTGACTAGAATTAGATTTTGTGCAACGTGGCCCGGCTTGATTGACACATTCTACAATCAAATCAAAGTGCTGACAGCTGGGACTGATTTCGCACAACTGTTGTGGTTTAGGAACACAGAGATGAACGAATGGGAAAGCAAAATACAGAGAAACACACTAAAATAGAGAAAAGGCCTTTAAAGAAGGGTATAGAATAGGATTTCTTTTTCCCTTACATCAGATGAAGATTATTATTTGAAGCTTGTGTAATATTTGTTTTCTATTAGACTGACTATTGTCATTTTTGACCGGGAAGGGGGACTGAAAAGAAGGAAATTGAACTTAACCACAGAGATTCCAAGATACAGTTGTTCCATAGTCGACAGTTACAGACGAGCTGTCGAGAAAATCATTTTAATATGGTGCAAGTTTGGCGGTTTACATGAATTTGTAACGTTTAAAGATTTAAAGCTGCACTGACTAATTTTCTGGCCACTTGGGGGCAGCGCAACAACACATCCTCACATTATAAAGTTTATTTGTCAAACGTGTTAGCAAACAGTTAACTTACACGGAACAACGTTGGCATTAGATGTTTTCATCCCATTCAAATGCTGCTGCTAAAAACAGATATTTGGGCTCAACAACAACAACAACAAACTGCATCAATCTTTTTGCGCTTGTTGTTCAGACAGCTTCTAATGAAATCTTATTCAACTCATGTAATACAGTGATACCTACGCCCTAGTCACCAACAAATCGGCCCACGAACACAATTTCCGAACAAATTTTGACTCGACTCGCCAACAATGCCTCGGTGCACAAATGCACAAACAGAGCAGTGGACATTTTAAATGACAATGTGATGTCCCATTTTCGGAAAATGAACCAACAAAGAAAAAGACAAATTCCTCTGGATCGTTTTCTTGTACACCCTGTACAAACACCAGCCACCAAACCAGCCATCGAACCACTTCCCAGGATACAAACAAGAGAAAAAACACCAGAAATACCTACACAGTTGCCCGACGTTATTATGGAATGAGACTACTCCCTCGAAGGCCTCTCCTTCGAGGGAGTAGTCTTCCTCCTCCTCCTCTTTTCCTCCTCCTCCACCATCCACCTGCTCCAGCAACTATCCACCACAAAGGTAAAGTGTACAATTACTATGTTTTATTTTAGTATTACTGTATTTTTCTATAATTAAGATTATCTTTAATTCCTTTCTATATTTTTGCCACACATAAACCCATAAAAAAAAGTTGTTTTTTTTTTAAGTATGTTTCTTGGGCAGGTGAACGGATTAATTAGATTTACGTTCATTTCAATGGGAAAAATTGTTTCGGTTCACGAACATTTCGGTTCGTGAATGGAGTCAAAGAACGAATTAAGTTTGCAACCTGAGGTACCACTGTACATTGAGTCAGGACAATCAAAGGTATTTTTAATTACTACTTAACTTAATAATTGGTAGCATAAACATGTTTTTAAGTTTTAAAAAAATAACTTGTTTTGCTTTGCTTTTGCTTGTGCTACATTATGAGTGTACTTAATAACTACTTATTCACACAAATTTTAAAGCTGACCTCGAAAATAAAGTTGCTCCAGTTAGCTCAGTGTAGCTTTCCCCTTGATGAGAGAATATTCCCCCCCAAAAAGATTGCTTTAGTAGAATTTAATTGTAAAAGACATGATACTCACCTCTAAAACAGTTTAACCATCCGATAATGTCCAGTCATGTTAAGTGGGTAGGAGAGGGAACGTGAAATCTTGAACTCCTGGTGAAGAAAAATTAAGTTGTCAAACCACTTTCATTACTTATTAAGTTATTACAACTTTAATTTGATTTAAATTGCTCAACATAGAAGTTTGAGTTAACATTACACACAATATTAAGTTGATGCAGTTACCAACATTATTAGGCTGATCTAAATCCATAAATATATTTTCTTGTCTTGCAACCATGCATGTAATTAGATGGTGGGATAAGGAAACCTGAATTACATTTTAGGGAAACTCTAAAACACACAACTACCAAGAAGAGAGAACACACTGCTCCGATTCCTGGCTTCCAGTTAAATATAGAGTTGAATTTAAGGCCCTACTTATTCTCCATAAGTCTCTCAATGGTCCCGGCCCAAAATATATCAGAAAAATGTTTACTGAAGTCTGGTACGTCTCTCAGATCTGCAGGGACTGATCGGCTGGTGGTGGCAAGAGTTCAAACCAAACATGGTGAAATGGCTTTTAACTATTATGCTGCCCAATGCTGGAATCTGATCCCCTTGGAACTTGCAGCTTTAGCCATTTTTTTATGTTTTGTTTTCTTTTGATTGGAATTTTAATGCTTTTATGCAGTTTTTATTTCTTTCTAAACACTTTAATGCACTATGTAAAGCACTTTGAATTGCTTTTGTGTATGAAATTTGACATACAAGTAAAAATGTCTCTCTTTTCCATCATCTGGAGTCATGTTTTGTTTCCCAATGTCCTCTTAGCTCTGCTTTTCTCTGTGAGGGAAATATCTGTCTCTTTAGCTGCTTTACTATGCTCATCAGCTAGTCACTAATATTCTCTGTTGTTTAGTGCTGGACAGGTAATGCAGTAGGTTTTATCAGGAGCCTTCTTACTATGAAACACCAGCCTGCTGTGGAAGAAAATTACGTTATAGGAAAGGTTATGGTGAGTAAAAACAGTAAAGTTGCAAATCTTAAAAAAACAGACAAACTGAAAAACTCTGCAGAGCTGAATTCAATGCAGAGTTGGATGATAATCGCCTCATCACAACACATTGCACATAGCTGTCGTTTATTTAAAATGTTTATTAGAGCAGCTTTAATGGTTTAGTTTGGTTGAAACAAAAATGCTGATCAACAGCATCTAAAGACAAAAGTTTTAATGCTTGTATTAAATATCTAGGACAGAAAACAGTCCATCACAGCCTCCTTCTGGCTGTATTGCACTGACTTCCTGATCTATCTAAAGTAATTCAGCATATTTCGCATGTTTCGACATGGTGAATGGTGCAAATGGGCATAACGGCTCACAATATTCAGACCCTCTCTCCTCAGAGGCATTTGTGAAGCAACAAAAAGTGACAGTATGACATTATGCTGACATGTCTGTATCTGTTGCAAACGGTGCCTTTTAGTTGACTGAAGCAGTGGAATAAAGAATGAGAAAGACAGCCTGACAAGCACTTTATTTAAAGCATGACTGAGTTCTTTAATCTGACACTTCCAGTAAAGATCAAAGTTCAATGATTCATGAAGCTGCATCCTGCTTAAATAGTCAATTTGTTTTTTCCTCTCAACATTCCTACAGAGAAACCAAAGTTTTAGATTGTTAAATTTTCCTCACAAAGTTTTGAAAACAGCGGGTGGGAAAAGATGGGAATCCATCTGCGGCTGTTCTGACTGTAAATATTGCAGCGTGATGAGTGTAAAGAATGGTGAGAAGGGGATTCAGGGCTGAACACAAAATTTATGAGCTGAAAAACAACATGTATTTTCCTAACCTATGAGAAACCCATCCTTGCATCTGCCTCTCTTAAGCTCTCAGCGGAGTTTCATTAAAGTATGCTTTTAAGTTAATGCATGATCTTATCACACATGTCCATTCAGCTCGGCTGCTCTCTCGCTGCGTTTGTTATCACTTCTAATCTTCTTCTTCCTTCCACTGACTCCCAGAGCTTCTCTCGATCCAACCAACACACACTCACACTCACCTTTTCTCTCTCTCTCCTCGTTGTTCTGATTTACTCAGCCTGCTTCAAGGCACTCATTATCTACTTGAAGTTGTGGAGTTCCTTAAAAGGCAGAAATAGAAGAAGGGCGAGAGGAGAGGCTAATACTCGAGGCCTGAGACACTAAGACCTCCACTCTTCTGTGCACATCCTTCAATCCATCTTTTGTTTTGCTTTTCTCTCTCATCCCTCCATCCAGAGTTAGTGTTACACCAGTAGCCCCACTTCTTTCTCCGCTCGCCTTCTTCATGTTTTCTCTCCCCGGCTCATCCATCATGTGCTGTCGCCGGCGGTTGTAATGCTGTTGTGTAATTATCTCATATTTATGCGAATAAGCTTGTCCTGTGCTATGCTGTGTTGGTTTTATGCACACTCAGGCTTCCTTTGGCTCTACACTTCTAGTTTAAAGAGCTTCGTGTCATAACTCAAGCCAGAGGCATTTGATTTGCCCACAGGCTCAACGGTACAATGAGATCTGCTTGATTTTGTACCGACCTCAGTGGTAGCTGTCGTTTTTAGAAAGCAGGAGTCCATGTGGGGGGGGGAATGAATGTGCTAATACGTTTTAGGCACCTACTTGCCTCACAGGGTACAAATGCACCATAAGCAATTTGGAGGATACTTTTATTACTGGTCTTTCAGTACTGCGCAAACATAAAGTTTCAATTTGAGGAGCCACAGTGGGAGTCTAACCCCTAACCACAGCTCGGCTAGTGCCATGCTTTGCCCATTGAACTTCAGAGCTGGAGCGTGCGGAGAAACAGCAGGGAGGGTAATCACAGCCTGCACACAACGCCCCGAAGGTCTAAATGCCCCCCGAACGTCTAACTCAGGCCATATTCAACCTGGACTCCATTTTCACATCTTCATTCAATTCTGACCAAAGTCTTGTTCGTTATAAAAAATCTCATCTGACGTCGGCTGCATCTTTCTTGCCAGCAGGTCTGGCTCTTTGCTCTAGAATGCAGCATTAAAGCTCCCAGGTCTTGCTCCACAGAGTAAAAGGGTTTAAAGTCAAAGGAAATTTCAGTCATTGTCAAACCACTGTGCACATTTTTTAGAAAAAAATAAAATCTCTTTAGTGCAAAAACAGCATCTAATCTTCAGGCCTCTGTATGGTCATTATTCACTGATTTAAGATTGGCTTTTTATTGCCCACATAGAATTAGTTTTGAACCATTAGCAATTTAAGATTTTTCCTCAGAAGAATCCAGTTTTTGTTTCCCTCGAAAAGTAAAAACCACTAAATTAACTCGGTTCAACTTTCTTACTGGAAGTTAGCCTGATTCTCACCATCTAGGATTAGCTGACTCTCTTCCATAGTTGTGGTAAATGCTAAATTTGCAGCACCAGTTAGCTCTGCAACCTTGACACTCTGTATGGTTAACGTGTGATTTAAATCATGACAAAGAAACCACATAACAGTGTAAAGCTCCTCTTAATCCAACTAAACTGACAGTAAAAGTTGATGTTGTTCAGGTATAACTGCAGTGATTGTATCATTGCAGCCTCGTTGAAAGTGTTTTTCCTTTTTTTAAATTTCTTTTTCCCCAAGTGTGAGATGTCTTCACTTTTTCCCACTCAGCTGCTCGTAATTACGATCTAAATGAAATGACATGTGGCTGTGATATTTTGAAACGGCGCCCACCTACACAAATCAAATCGCCAGTACCAAGGCCGATCGTGAGCAAAGATTCAATTTTGCTATACAAGTGTAATGTGGGGGGTGCAATCATGCTAGATAAATAAACAAAACTTTAATTTCTTCTTTTCCGTGATTACAGCTTAAAAGGAAATTAATATGCAATACAGTCGAAAAGCATAAACAAACCTAAGATGAAAGGAATAGTTCAGGGGAAGTGGATTTTAATCAGCTTGAAAAAACATGCAGTTTTGTTGTTACTTTGGTCATTACTGTGTCTATACATATGACACAATGTGCATTGTGCTGAAAAACACATGCTTTGGCTGCTTTTGAGGTTCAAGTCCGCTACAGGATTGGAGGGCCGCACCCACACAAGGAAGATGTATGAAGCAACTGATGAGATACTGGGCAGAGATGGTGTACTGAAGAATAATGGGGGAATAACGTTCCAAGTTGGACCAGGAAAGAGTTCTATCAGTTTAGGATGAGACGCAGTAGAAAAGCCTCCAAGTCACTTGAGGGAACAAGAGGCTGGAACCGAAGGAGATGTGTCTAAAAGATGTATCCCTGCTTTGTTTTCTGTGTTTGAGGCTGGATTACATTAGGGGGAAGGCTCCTGCTCCAGATCTTGCCGAGGGGTAAATAACCCCACTGGAAACTGTTTTCTTTCAGCCCACTGTACTGTTTCCTAAATGATTGGCCAGTAGTTAAAGAGGTTAAATAGACTTCTCTTGTAAAAGGGAGCACCATGCAGCTTTTATAGGCCTCTGTTGCCCTCCTGTGGCGAACAGTAGGCGTTACTGTACATGACTCCTCAGCTGCCGCAAGGCTCTTTGACCACCTGTGTGTAGTTTGGAGCTGAGAGGAGCGACGTGTTATGGTGCTCTGCTAATGGAATCACAGGATTAGATATGTTTCAAGTACCGTGAGACTTGCCTTCTCCACTGCCAACGCACCAACCGTCCTCATGTTAATGAAAATTAAGACCATATTGAATTTCTGTGTGTGTTAGAGTGTGTGTGTGTTTGTGTGTGTGCGCTCACTGATTGCTGTCTGGACCTTATTTAACTAGAAACAGATTGAAGAATGATAATTAGGTCTAATAAGATGGAATTTCCCAAACTATGTCAAACAGCAGCCGCATCACAGAGCTGCTTTTAAAGGGGCTTCAGGTCAATTGGAACCACACACACTCACAAATGCACACCAAACAGTAACATGACACCTACGATAACTCTTTCTGCTGATATTGACCTAAAATGAGTTTTAGCTCTTATAAATAATGTTGGTTTCAGCGAAACATCTCAAGAATGCTAAATATAAACTTAAAGAAATCGTTCAGCATTTTTGGGAAAATATGCTTCTTTGCTTTTCTTGCCAAGAGCTAGACGAGATCTTCTCTTCTCTGTGTATCTGTTACATATGAAGTTACAGCCAGTTAGCATAGCTTAGCATAAAGACTGGAAATAAGGGGAAATGGCAAGTCTGACTGTATTCAAAGTTAACAAAACTCACTCACTGCCCGCAACCATGAAATAGTCACAGAACTTAACATTGCATTTATAGAACACGTTTTTGCATGTTATCTGGTTTTGTTCTGATCATTTGTGAGCTTCTGAGGTGCTAGTAGGAGGATCTGGTGTTATTAGAAGAAACCTGAGACCTATCAAGGTCAGAGGTTTCTCCTGTTTACACTCATTAGATGAAACTGTGCCATTGACGTTTCAGTTGCTCAAAAAGTTTAATCTGGATCATAATGATCTGGATTTAGAAATCCCATATTTTGTTATCCAGGATCAGGTAATCCATCTTACTTTTGTGCCAGTTTTCAAAACAGCACTGGACTGGATCACCCTGATCCAGAAACAAACTTTTTAAAATGACCAAATCCAGATTATATGTAAAGAACAACAGGTGGCAGCCAGCATGGAACAGAAAACACAAAACAATACAAATGTCCATTTTAATTTTTCAATTTCTTTTAAACTGTCAGAACCCTCATCTCAGCCACAACAATTAAAAACAAAGCAAATGTACATGATTCATAAATACACTATTTCAAACATGTTTTAGATCATAATAACAAAATAAACAGACAAGCTTTACCTTCATCTCTGACAAAATCCCTTTTTTACTTTACTGTATTAAATGGTTGAGCAGGTAGCCTATGTGTACTTTATCTTATCCGTCTACAATATCAAATTGTTCGACCAATTTTAAAGTTTTATTATAGGCTATATTGTTCCTGAAACCCACCCCAAATCTAGGCTTCTGCTGGGGTCAGGATAATCCTGTTTATGTTGTTGATTTTTTGGCTCACAGGTATCCTACTAAAAAAGTTATATATTACAAAAAATCTAATGTGATTACTTCTGAGCAACTGGGCTCAACTGCTGGATGTAGTCTTATATTTAATGAATGGTTAACCCTTTGGGGAAAAGTTCTTGTCTGTGGCAGAAAGTTACATAAGAACATCAACTTTACCCTCACACCTACCCGTTAAATACATAGATACAGCCAGCAACATGTTTGCATAGCGTAGCTTGTCCAGAGGTAATGAAATCTGTCTGCGTTATATAAATCCTTTTTTTTTATCAGTGAAAAGCTGAAGTCTAAAAACGTATGATCTGTGTTTATGTGCTAGACTATCCTTTTTTATTGATAAACTAAGATACAGCCTGTTCATCTGCAAGTTTTAGTCATTCTGTTTAACTTTACTTTCAGGTTTTATGCTAAGCTAGGTTAACTGGCTCTCTGCTGTACTCCTTCAAATATAAACTTTACCCCATTTTTCTCACATTATGATTGGACTGGTTGGTGGGAGTCAAAGAATATATTACATTTTTTGCCTCTTTTTTTAAAAACTGTTGCTATGCAGGCTTATTCTTTACCTCCTTCATACAAATGGCAGCTCTCCTGTCTGATTTAGATCAGATCTGAGGCTTGCATATCTGTAAAACTTTGGCCCTCACCGTGAGAGAAAATCCATCAGCACACAGGTTTCAGAACCGTATCACGTCACGATCAAATGCAATTCCTCAACATCTCCACAGGGACGATGTTGACGCCTGTCAGTCTGGAAAAGCTTCCAAAGTCATTCCAAAAGCTCTGGGGCTCCACTGAATCCCGGCCAACTACATGCCTTACAAGCAGAGAAAGTCTGGGACAGTACTGAATCTTCCAAGAAGTGGTCGTCCTGCCAAAACCTCTCCAGGAGCAAAGTATAAAAATCATGCATGACGTTTAAAAGAAACTCCTTTTCAGCATCCATTGGTCTGCAGGCTTCTTTTGTCCTTGGCTTCAGTCACTGACCATGAATCTACCATCAAAAAGAAGCTGAAGAAAAATGAGATCAGTGGCAGGATATCAAGACGACTGGAGAGAAAAATGAACGCTTGTCAGAAGTTGGCCAAAAAGTAGCTAATCCTGAAGAGTGAAAACTTTTTGGCATCATACATTCGGTAGGATTTGTAATAAAATCTGTGTTTTTATGACAGAAAAACAAATGGTTCATTCATTATTAAATGCACAGTCAAGCATAGCATAGGTTGCCTGTTTCTGCTTTGTGTGTCCATCTGGATGCATCAGGATTTAAACCTCTCTGCCCATAAACCTATTCAGAAGTCCTGCAAATGATCTTATTAAAGCTGGGGTAGGCAGTATTTTTGGGCATCATAGGGTTTAATGTTTCAGCAGAGAGGAAAGTAGACTTCTAGACCTCTTGGCTTGATTCCAACCAATCACAGGGCTTTAAATTGATCAGATGAGATGGTATAAAAAGCAACAAAGCCCATGATGAGAGCAGGACATGATGACTTAACGGGCTAAGCCTTGATTTTCCTCCCTTGTGGATGCTCACACAGACAGCTACATACACCATAGATGCAAAGTTGTTGCTATTGTACTACTTTTCTAGTCTACTTGAAAGATTTCATTGAATACATGTGCAGTAGGTCATATCTATGTATTCAGATGCTGCCGCTGAGCATGCACACCGTTATCCTTGTAGTGTAGTCATTGCACAGACTCTCGTGAAGTTGTGGTGATGGCGAACTTCACGTCAGCTGGACCTAAGCAGACCCTCACATACTCGTGGATGCAAACAGCACAACACTGGCCTTAGATGGAAAAGTTTCATTTGGGAGACTGGGGTTTCAATCCTGGGTGAAGCCACAACTGAAGGCTGAAGGTTTAAAGCAAAGGGCTGCAGGAGGATGGCTGTATATTTTCAAATTCTTGCATGTTTTTGCCTTTTTTTGCTTTTTCCAGATTCTTGCCTACTGCAGCTTTAAAGTGTCAAAGTGGTTTGGAATAAATCTGGATGCTTGATTAGCTCAGTTATTTTTGTTCCTTTTTATCCGAACTGTTTTTTCTACTGCCATATTTGCAGGTAGTTAATTACTATAGTACAAAACTACCACAGCTCCTGAGCTAGTTGACCTTTTTTTTACAGCTGACATTTTGACTTGTCATTGTAGGAAAAGCACAAGTGTAAACCATGACATTGAGTCAACATGCACAACAGACCTTTTTAACAGAAAATATTGTGGCACCTTATTGATGGTTTTTGTATGTATCATCTTGATGCTTACAAGTCACTAATGTGAGAATCTTTCCCTTTCTACCACCTATCACATAATCTAGGTGCTCTGCATGATGCTCCTTGGTTCCTTCACATGCATTTCTTCCTTGCATCCTAGCTGAGACATAGATACACCTGTGTTTCCTACCTCTAAGCTCCAGCAGACGCTTCCTCGCTCCTTGTCTCTTTAAAATGTACTTAAGGGATTGGAAGATTGAAAGAGAAAGCTTCCCTGATCACAGATAGGAGAGAGGAGCCTAAGCTAGCTTAATAAAAAACACCTATATATGAATGCAGCCAAACGCCAACATTAAAAGCAGCTGCATTCCATCTTGGTGATGCAACGCCAGGGTCTTGCTATCTTGCATGTCGGCTCACTGTCACACAACAGAAACTCAAAGAGTCAAAGTTGGAAGAATCACCTGTGCTTTTTCCACAGACACGTCAACATGTCAGTGAAAACACCTCTGATATTCACTGGAAATGTTGGAAACAAGCACGGCTGAATGAGCTCTGGCTTTTAGAGCAGGTCAAAGTGCCTCAGTGAGACGAATGTGAGAAGCATCAATTCTTGAGTGTTTGGCTGCAAAAGTTATTTCTTCATGTGCCAACTACTTTGAGTAGTGAATGTCGGTAACCCCACATAACACATAATTTATCATTTCAAACAAGATACTCATTTCTTTAGCCTTTTTTGAAGTACTTAAGTTCTATTTGTAGCACATTTAGTGAACTTTTGTATGTTCAGCATTGTTTTAAGTTGTACTAATCTTTTCTTTGTCTTACCGGTGATGGAGTATCCGGTCTTCTGCAGCTGTGCTTATCCGGCTGGCTACAGGCAAAAGATGTCTCCAGGGGGCACCAGGTTTTTATACCAGAGCTGCCAATCAGACCATACTAAGTACTTGCCACTTCAAGGGGTGGACCAGGTTTATTTGATTTAAATATTACATCATTCATTTGATTTGTGTTGGGCACTTAGATATATTTTGGATTATTTGTTATTATTCTTTTCATTAAGTAGACCAATTGTACAGTTTTGTGCTTTTAGTCGTTAGTTTAAGTGTAGGTGTTTTATGTTTCCCCTATTGAGTGTAACTGGTCTGATCAGCCAGGATATACAGTATATATATCCCCTTTTGTTCAGTGTTTCTCAGGTCTGTTAGGAGTTTGTTTGATCAGCAGTTGGTTTGCTCTGTGGTTTTGTTGCGTATAGCCTTAGTTCTGTTCTTTTGACCTGTTTTATGGGCCCGAATTTAGTATTGTTTTTTGTAACTTTGCCATTTTTGGGTGAAATAAAACCTCTTATTTTAAATTCACCTGCAAGTCCTCATGCTTTGCAGCTTGGTCCTTTAAAAGGAGGTTTTTGTAATTTCCTAGTGAATGTGTTTTTTGGGAGGCTGCTTATTTCTTCACTTGAGTTTTACAGGAAGTTGCGAGAGAAACACAAAGCAAAAAGTTGCATCACAAACATATGAGTTCCCAACAGTGTCAGTGACAGTTTAAAGACAAGCTGATGCAACTTACAAGCCTGTGCCAAAGTCAACATGTGATAAGAAAGACACTGAAATGGGCTAAAAATTTAGAATTTCAGCTCTGATGTGTAGAATTCATTATTGTGATCGTTCTCACATAGAAGTTTCTTCATGTTGCCTTTTTACAACCACCAAGCTGCCTGTCTGGGTTTCAGACTACATGCACATCTGTTCTCCGACATCAAATAGTCATATTTTTTTTGACACACATGACAAAAACTCTCTTCCTCCACTGTTGGATTTTATTCAACTGCCCGTTCACCCATAACTCACTGTAAGTCCTTATGCAAAGCAGCTTCTTTTCTCACGGTCTCGGTCTAAAAATTCTGCCAGATGACAATAGCAGCTGGAATGTTAAAAAAAGAACAAGAGGTCCTGACTGACGCAAGAGAAACAATGTTTTGGTCACACTGGGTAAATTGTTTGTATCATGATTAGGTAGTGATTTGTGATCTGGGGTTCTGATCCCTGTTTTGTCTCACAGACTGAAGTTATTCCTGTTAGAGCTGACACATAGTTTCATTTCTGTGGGCCTGAGCAAAGAAATGTGTTTCTAAAATTGACAAATCTGACTCACCAAATGTTTTTTTCGTTGCACTCTGGGACTTTTTTTGAGAGTCCATCATAATTTCCTACATAGTGTGTTAGCACCACAAAACTTTCCATTGTTTATTTATTCATCCATTTATCAAATGTATATTTTGTAACTCAGTCCATAGGTCATGGGGACAGAAAGAGAAATTCCAACAAACTGAGATTAATTTAAGCATAAACTTTGATTTGAAGTGTCAATGTCAGATGGATGTCCTGGATGAATATCTTGGATGGTGGATAAAGGGGTGTGAAGCGGGTCAAGGTGCTCCAGATTCTGCAACTTTAAAGAAAATATGGATGAATGTACATGCAGTAGTAAAAACTGCATTCATTCAGGTGTTTTTAGGGTTAAAACCTACTGATTGGCTGCTGCTTTCTGTGTGGAGTTTGCATGTTTTCTTCCTCTGCCTGTGTCGGCAGAAAACTATCCCAGCTCCAGGCCCTCAAGGTGGGTTTGAAAAGTCAGAAGCTTTTATTTCAGTTGGCTAAAGACACTAAAAAACACACCAACATGTATCAGCTTGTGCCTTCTCATTGTCGTTACTTTGACCCATTCAGGCATTTATTTCTATGGTTTTAGCGGTCTTATTTCAATGTTTGTTCTCACTCTTTGATTCCTGTAACAGTCATGCCAATGTGAAAATCCATTCATTCACTCTGCACACTTCAGTTCACTCTATTCAGAGGCAGTCATGGAGGTCAGATTACCTCATTTAACCCTGTGCAAAACTTGCCCATCACTCATGGTGATACAGCAATTTATTCAGTGTCTCGGACTGAGACATCTGTGGAGGAGCATCAATGGGTGTTTTCCATGTCTGTGCATGCACACTATCAGTCAGTTAGCTGCTTGGATACAACACTTTTATCTGTTATTGTAAGAGCACGCTGTCACTGTATAGGAGGAGATACAGAACACTTGTAATTAGCAACAACTTTATACAGAATTTAGTCGCCCTGACTGCAGGAGATAAACAAAACCCAGTGACTAAGTTGATCACTTGTGGCTGCAAAGAGAAGTTTCATTAGAACATTTTCCTTGTGTTTATCCCAAATGTGTCACATAATAATCAATAGAATGTCAATAGAAGTGCTACTTTGGCCAGAAGAGTGGCACAGTGAGTAAACAGATAGCATAGAGGGTTTTTGGATTTAACTGCTGCAAAATAAAATGAAAGGTAGCTTAGGATTGATGTACTCTGGACTTTTCTGTGACTCACAGAGAGAGGGCCTGCACGAAACTGAGGTTGTTGCCTGAGTCCACTGCCAGCCCTGTGCGGTCCAGCAGGTGGCGTCCTCAATCAGGAGTCCAGACGGCAGCAAGCAGCAAAATTTGCATCCTTTGCAAATTTTCTTTCCAGAGTATGATAAAACCCAATGTGGGCGTCTGATTCCATACAGAAAAAAACATGTTAAAAAAAACTGTTTGTAATGATGGATTTCATGTAAGGTTGTCATTTGTCTGATACAGCACCAAAGCTTAAATACAGCATAGGTGAGTTATTGATGTGTTTTCTACAATCCGGTATAAATGTAAAAAAAATCAAATGACACAGACAAATGATGGAGACACTCTAACATCTGTAACATCAGACCTACATTTCTGAGGGGTCATTTTGCAGTCTGGCCATCTTCACTAAACTAAATTTGGGTAAAAGCTGAGGAGCCTGTGTGAAGATGCTGCTCAGCCCTGAGCATACAGGCTGCCTCTTCAGAAGACCTAAATTGCATATTAGATCTACTTTGTCACAACTGGTAAATGGTTATGATTTGTTATTTCAAGACACAGTTTTGCACTTGTAAAATAAATTTCTCACTAACAGAAACATAAAGTATTAAAGTCACTTCTACAATGACTCAGAAGTGTAATTTGCACACATTTGCAGTATATTCCAAACCTGAAAAATCAATGGGAATACAAATCTTCACTCTCTTATAAATGACTCCTCAACTTTATATTAGTGTGTACTGTTTTATGTGCTGCTAGTATCTCTTTCATTGCCTTTACATTATAGCTATGCTTGTTTCTAACAATCCCCACAGAATTGGACATCAAGAGTTTCACAAAGTTCCTGCAGCACGTCCACTCTGTGTATGATAATTGCTCAGCCACATATTTGTCAGTCTGACATCGTCACCCTCACTGTAAACCGACATGTTCACATGAACACTGCAGGCCGCAGGTTAAAGGGGGCATTTCCAGGTGTACACAGCTGGATAGAGCTCACACAAATTCCAGCGGGATTATTTTATTAAGAAATTGGGGCCCCGATTTCCAAGATTTACACCTGCTGCTGGAACAAATGTTTCGTGACCAACTGTAAAGCCAAAACTACAGCGAATCGCTATAGGTTTGAAATGGAAAGCTGGACATTTCCCTTTGAAGACCTGCAGGGTGCAGATTTGCTTCTCTGATGTGAGCCCTGTCAGAGTCATGAGTAAGAAGGACTAATGCTTTTGTATGGAAGCTGGAATTACAAGAGAATTACCAGCACTCTGCTGTCAGTGCAAGAAAGTAATAAAGCTGAGAGTTCAGTACACACAGGAGGGTAAAGCTGATAGAAGCTTTATGCTGCTGTATGTTCAAAAAGACTTCCTTCTCTGCAAGTAGCTCCATTTTAAAGAAAATATTTCAGTCTATATGTAATGATTTATTACAAATGTCTCAATCATTTGCACACATGTCTGTGCACGTTAGAGACTTGATCTCCTGATGCACTAGTAAATCGAAGGGCCTGCATACAGTGCAACAGGATTTCTTAAAATGCCATCCACTGGATTTATACCATAGGTTTTCATTAGAGTCAAGATTTCAGCATAGGCTTCCCCTACCAACACAGATAGTTTGAATTGCTAGTTTATTTGCCCAGAACAGCTAATAAGACCAGAGATGCATTAGATATAAGCTACCTACCATAATTACAGGTGTTAATGCCAATAAGAATTGATGAGTAGCCTCAAATAAAATGATCAAATTTCAAAACTATGTTTATTTTACCCATTTACAGTTTAATTTGACGACCATTAAAAAAAAAAAAACACTTTACAGAAATGTATTGATTCTGACCGTCAAACCTTGATGATCAAACCTGCTCTGGGAATCTAACATTGCTCACAAAAACATGTAGTTAGCTCATGAAGCTTGTTAACAGTTTGAGACATGTGAACATAACAAAGCAGCTGCTGCCTGCTCACTGCTCTCTGTGGTTTCTGCTTCCTCACCACTGTCTTCTTCATCATCATCTGCAGACTGCTTTAAAAAACTGTTACATGTTAGCAGAATCAGCCTGCAAAGCCTTTGTCTTCTCTGCACGTAGTCATACAAAACATGTCTGTTCAAGCTTCTCAGTTTTCAATCTCGTTTTCGTTTCTGTGTTTATGCATCATTTGTTGTTTTTGTAGAGTTTTTGACCACTAATGGCACCATGCAGTCATGTTTTTATGAATAGAGCCCCATTTTATTTGTTTTTGAGCAGATGCATGAGAACCCATGTAACACAATATGCATCCTGGCCAGTGATTATAATGAACTTTATTCACATAACAGTTTTCAAAACAAGAGTTTTACCAAAAAACAAGAAGATAATAATTGTCAGATAAAAAACAACAACAACATATAATCGCAACGTAAAAGAATAAAACATGAAGCATCATCAATTGAATTATGAGGAGTCAAACTAGAAGTAAGACAAATGAATATAACTGTCTAAAAAATGGTGATCCTGCACACTGCTCCTGCTCCAAATCCCAAGTTATTGATCATAACATTTCAACCTCTTTGGGCTTTCATCACCACTATATTAGTCTGATCAATCCTAAGACTGAAGTGAGACCTTCCAAAGCACCTAATGAGACAATTGGATGTGTGAATATCTCTTTAAAAATTAAAGCTAGTTCTTAAAGAGGTTTATAAGAGGAAACTGTTGAAGTGGTGGGCAAAATGTCATTCAGGCTATAGACAAAGCAACACCGAATGTAAACAATAAAAGAAAACTTTACTGGACGCTTTAAAGTTTTGACTTCAAGTTGACTGTTTTACTTTATTTTTTTTTTAAAAAGGGTGAAAATGGATTACTATCACAAAAATAGGATCTTATTGATTATAACAATTTATAGTGATGAGTTTGGGCTTATATATAAGACTACACGAGTAAAACAAATCATTGTTGCCATGTCTGCTGTTTGTTTTGTGTTGCAGTTGTCCCCCAGACGATGGTTTCCGATGTCAGTAATAGATACAGTAAGAGATCCATTAAAGTTGTATAACTGTGGTGCAAATGCAGATTTTAAGCTTTAGCAAAGGTAAATGACAGAGTGAAAGGCTTTATAATGAGAAAAAAAAACATTTTTAATGTTCTGTACTGTGCAGAAAGGTCACAACAGCAGTAGCATGTATGTTTGAAACAGTGAAGTTACAAGTAGAAACACAATTGCACCTAAAATAAGCTTTTTGTGAGACATCTCAGCAGCCTCTATAGCCCTGGATAGTCTGAATGCATCACTGATTTCTCACAGTAAAATATATTTGTTTGATAATTATATGAACGATTACAGCTTCATTTGTGATGAATAACTTCATTCATGTGATCACATTTTGCATTTAAATCACTTTAAGGGCTGCAGAGGACATTTGCATTGAAATGAGTGCAGCAGAGACATTTGTCCTGAGTGGGGTGGTGACTTATCTCCACCCCTCAACGGCGGTAAACCGTAGAAAGAGGGAGGGAATTAGTCAGAAGTCAAATAGGAGAAGAGGGGAAGTCTGTAATGAAACCTGAGAGGGAAAAAAGTCTTATAGGAACTTAAACCAATCCTCAACAAGGAAGAAAGGAAGGAAGCAGGGAGAGGAAAAGCTTTAATTTGGGGATTCAGGCTGACACTGTTTACTAGTCAAGAAAAACAACAATCAGCTGAGAAAGTTGAGTTTTTAATCCTACTTTTGTAATTTATTTAGCAAGAAACGCCTTCATTTGAAGCTTTTTTCCTCCCTGAGAAGACGCACAACTGAAGTAAGTAAATGAGTTTTTAGTTAAATATCCACTTCGTTGCTACTGTGTGTTAATAAGTGTAGTATTTGTTGTTATAACACACATGGAGCAGCAGCATGAAGCAGCGGCAGGAATAACCGGCTGCTGGTACTCACACGTGGCATTAGACAGAGACGGTGACAACTTTTACTTTACATGGTATCAAGGAAACTCCGGTATTAAACCCGGGAACGTGTGCGTAATGGATACCAAAAAAGGCGCAAATTGTGCGCGTTTACGCACGGAGAGTGAAAGTGTTGGAGCAAAATGACTAGACCTGAGAGAGGCTGTTTCGGAAGTGACCATTTAGTGACTGCCATGCTTTTACTGTAGATTCTTCCTTCAGTCTTTTCTTTCATTGAGCTGTAAACTGCTGCTTCAGTAAACTCAGCCATGGAGCTCATTTGTCGGCCTCCAAGCGCTCAGTTTAGCCACAATTAGACTCGTTTGTTTTAATGCTCTCTAATTTAAACTTAATCACAGCTTGAGGCTGCAGCAGTGGTCGCGTTTGTGTCACCACGAAGAAAAAAAGACAATGTGTTGCCTTCACTGGCTCCCCATAGAGTGCGTTTTTATAGAAACATTTTATGGATTGGTTTAAATATAGGAGGCCTGTTTAACTTTGTGCAATGTGGTGAAAAACAATGTTTACATCCTGAAATAATACAAAAAAATCATAGAAATTATACCTGTACTTACCAGTTTTTAGTTTATTTTATGATTATCATTAGCAGTTTCATTAATAACATCTTAAAATATCAGAGTAAAAGTAGACAATAATGGACCTGACATTGCTTGTTGTGTGTGACCAAGTCCAAACCAAGTCTCTGTTTAATTTGTGAGTGATTTTAAACACAGAAATGCAGCATATGTGCATCTGATTGTGTTCTTAAGCAATTTTTGGATAAAAAAAACCGCAAAAAGTGTAAAGAATAAAACAAAACTGCCAATTCTGGGAACTGGAGCAATAGCTGATACATTGAGATCGCTTGTTTCGTGTTATTAACTTAATTTACTATATTGTGAGACAAAAACAGTAAATCCCCACCATCGAGAAACTGGAAGCATCTTTTATTGAAAACTTAAAAAATTAAATTAAATGAAAGATTCATTAATCCTCAATAACCAAGTTGGAGATCCATTTTCAGTCAGTCAGCTTGTATTCTCCCTATGTTATTTATTTGTGGCTTCACAAATGCTGTGAACAATCAGTTGATTACCAAATTGTATTCATCATGTCAGCCTTTATGGGCAGGTAGACTATCACTGGAAACTGGAGGTCTGACTGGTTCCTTCATTGTTAGGGTTGTTCATGTGAGTTGATCTCATAGTTTGGACTTTACAGACAGCAGCTGAAGGCCTCACCAGCCTCGCTCAGACCGGGGGCTGCTCCAGTAACAGGACCCTGGCTGAGGTCATGCCCACAGAGAAGCAGCTGCTCTCCGGCCGAACAGCTTCAGGGGTTGCGTTTTTTTTTTCTTTTGGACTCCTCAGGGGAACAGAGGCGCCCCGGGCAAGCAGTTTATTTTCTAGGAAACTTGTGAGGATAAAGAGTTTGCCTTGAGCTCCTTTGTGTCCTGCTGAGGTTGATAAACACTCCCGGTCAAGGTCGCCAATATCCCCGCGGGGAAAAAAGAGCAGAGCTGGATGTGAGCAGCAGCAGAGAGACTTGAAAGAAAAGCAGGACACGTGAGGAGTTAAACGATCAAGTCAGATTTTGGTACAGATGCAGCAGAGAAGATAGATTTTATTAGAATAATCCAACAGATAACAGGCTGCTGCCTCCTGCACAGTAAATACCAACACAGTCCATGTGAGGAGAGTCAGTGCAACATTGCATCATGCAACTGCTCAGGTATTTCAGGAAACAACTTCCTTATATGGTGTCTCTCCCAGTGCAGCCTTCACCTGCTCTCACACACACACACAGACACACACAAACACAGACACACACACTTCACAGTGTTATGACAGCGGCTCGCAACTGCCTGCCAACACTAAAAAGACCTTGCTTTCATGTTTAACTGTTTGGCAAGTCTTTGTTGTGTGTTGACCTACCAGCATCCCAACACCAGAGCAACTCCCTGATCTCTATAATGACAGTTTCTTGGTGACTGCTGATGTGAAAAAAAGCTGCACAGAAACAGGCGGGAAACTTAGAGAAAGAATGTGTGATAAGCAGAAATGGCCAGACGGTTGTGTTGAACTTGCATGACTTGCATCAGTCCACGTGGTCCTTTAACCTGAGCTCACACCGAGCAGCATCTGAAACCTTTTCTTACAGTTTTCATGACACCATGTCGCCACGATTGTGTCATGTGCACCGGCGTGCATGGGATGTGTAGTATTTGATGTGTTACTCGTGATGCAGCCACCACTTTAAATCCAACACATGTGACAGCAGCAGCCTCTATACTTAGGCCTGTGCCGTCTCTCCATTCTGCAGCATCAACACAATGCCAAGTGCTCTCATTTCTTGGCTTCTGCATTAAAGGTGGTGCTCAAACTAGCTTAGTGCTTTTAAAAAAAGGCATAAACTAACTTTCAGTGTGTTTGTTTTGAATGTGCGGTCCGAGGAAGCATGCAGAGGATTAATAACGCTCAAAGTGAAGAAGTGAGAAGCTGTAAATCAGCACGCAGTTTACATCATGGTTTAAAAGAGTCTTTTGCTGTATTGCACAGATGCTGTCAAGTTTGCACAGTTAAAACAGTTTTTATTGGACTTTTTGCATCATGTAGCAACATGTTTGCTATTTCAACATTAAAGTAAAGGTTAGAATTTCAGTATAGTGACTCATAGTGCAAATATACATGAGAAGGAGGATGACACATGGTTTCATTTGCCCAGGGTCATTTCGGCAAAGTGTAATTTACTAAGCATGTCAAAGCATCTTAAGAGGAAAATAAACTCCATGGTGTAGCAGGAGTTAGTTGTAACATTCATTGATTCACTGAATTAAATAGACAACTGAGAGTCCTGGATTTTTCTTAAAGCACAAACAGCCATATTCTGTATAAGCCAGAAGTCATAAGCTCCTTTCAGACATGAGCTCCTTTCTGTTTATCTGGCAGCATCCAAACATGTTGGCTTCATGTCTTAATGAGCACCGGTCATTTTCCTGTAAAAGTTGCAGCGGTAATCTTACTAGGTCGGACATTTACGGATCACTTTCAAGTCTGACCTGCATTTGGTCGCATTATCGGATAGACTCACACAAGAGTTCAGCATACTGACGTAGGTCGCTGTTACATATGGCGGGCAACACGACTACAAAGTGAGGCTGCAAAAGCTGCAAACTAATCCCATCGAATGGTTTGAAGAATGCAAATAACATGAGAATTTAATGTATATTTTCCTGGAGCACAGTGATGCTCATTTGCCTTGTTATAGTGAGAAAACTCTGACATCATTATATGTCACTTGGTGTACTGACGAGAAACATACTCATGTCTGAATGAAGCTGTGAGGAACATTAACACAAAAGAGTGCCGTCACTTTAACAGAATAATGAAACCAGCAATGTTAGGTCTCCTATGTCTAAGAAGGGCTATAGACTTGGAAAAGGATGAACTGCCATCATTGTAATATTGTCCCAACTCCATGACAATAGTAATGTAGTGACAGAAAAGTGATTGATGGGTTGAATAATTGTCTCAAATTCACTCGTTCCAAATGCTGAAATGTGAATATTGACTGGTTTTCTTAGTCCTCTATGGCAGGAAATGGAATATCTTTGGTTCTGGTCTGTTGGATAGCAGAGCAATTTAAAGGTGTAGAGTTGGGCTTTGGGATTTTATAGACCCAAATACTTAATTGAGTAAGGATTATTTGATAGTTAAGGTAATAGTTGCAGCTCTGGTGTTTATAGACACCTAATTGCACTCACCCAAAAAGTCAGACTCTTTATTGTCACGGTGACTTAATTAAAAGGTTAATTTGTGGGTTGTACATTTACATGACTGAATGAACGAGCGCTGTGTCGCCTCATTGTTGAGAGTCGGGGAGCTGATTGTGTGTCTGTGTGCAAACACTGTTTCCATCATGGGGTCAATTACAAAGAAATCCCCCTTTTCTTACTCTCTTTTCAACACAAAGGCAGTTCGCTGGGCTGCGGATAATCGCATTACACACACGCCTCATGAGCACATATGCAGACTCAAGGGCACAAATCTGTCCTATTAGAGTCCCTTTCTTTGTCCAGCGCGACACTGAAAAGATGCCTTCATTTGGAAGCACAGCGAGTGTTTCCTGTCTGAGGCCTTTTCTGCAGCCTCTGTTCACTTCCACTTCTCTGGTTCGCTGCCAAATGGAATAGCTGGTTATATTTGGATCTCTTGGTTAGATGTGTTCCAGATGTAGTCAGGTTCATCATGACCTGATTCGTCTCTCATGTCGCATGTTATAGTGACCTGTCCTGTGTGTTTGTGAACTTTCCAGGTGGTCATGACTAACCTCTCTTTATTCGATCAGTTCAGTCACTGTACTTTTTGTGTGTGTGTGTGTGTGTTTACATAAAAAGCCACATCATCATCACTCACTTTTGCTCCGATTAGATACAAACTGCGGCTACATGTTTTTACCAGACCCATTTAGTCCAACTGTGTGCGGCTTTGAGATGGAAATGCCATCCTTTTAAGAGGCTATCCCTATTTCCAGAACAAAAGTCAGCCGACTGAGTGCTCTGCATTGTTTCTGTCGGTCAAAATCAAGGGTGAAATAGCTGCTCTGTTGGCGGCACAGTTGGGTAGAGTGCTGAGGACAATACAATGGAAGGTGTCAGGTGCCCAAGTAAGATTTACAAAACAATGACTGGCCACATGCGCACTCATTAGGAAGACTGAGAAAAATCTACTCCCTCGATTGACTCCATTGGGTCTCCTAAGTCTGTGAAAGTCAGTGCAGTGAAATAAGGTCTGAATGTGTGAAAATGCATCTTGAATGGGATTCTTTTTAACTCAAGTCAAAACTGTTGCGATGGTTAGTCAGAATTGTAGTCAGAGGTTATTTGATGTTGGTAATGATGTTTTATAGTAATTCTGATCTAACAGGGTGTGCCTTCTTCTATATTTTCAGGTTGTATCGTTTTGTAGTTGTATCACAGCTGCAGCAATAGTAGCTGTAATAGTTGATGCATTTTTTCTTGCTTCCCTATGATGGTAAATTAAATATCTTTAAATATTGATTTAATAGATTAACCAGGGCAATATTTGGTGGATTAATTAGTGACTAAAGCAATTGTTAGTTGCAGCCCTGTTC
>OMNN01051960.1:9402-27807 GCA_900302755.1 Chromis chromis | reverse complement strand
CTGTTCTCTTCTTGATTCTTGTCTAAAGGTCATTGCAAAATAATTTATGCTGTTATAAATGATATGCCAGTGATCCATGCTAAAAATCATTATATTCACACTATAATATGTTTTAGCAATAAACATGAGCTAAGGGCTGCAACTAATATCTATTTTCTTTTCAGTCACAGACATGAACATCAAGCAATTAAGTATTTATAGCAAATGATTGCGTAGTTAGTGAGAAATGGCAGGTTACAAAGGCTGCTGTGTACCTGCATGAATATTAATGGACGTTAATAGTCAACTAGCTAAACAGCAGGTTAAGCATGAAAATCAGCTAAAACAACTTTGATACTCTGCAATGACTAACAATATGCTTTAACATAATTTCAACCATTTTTGGATAAAAATGTTTTCAGTTATGTGTTTTGTTAATCAAATCCTTTAGATAATTTAGAACAGAGAAAATCAACAAATTCACACATTTGAGGGGCTGGACCCAGCAAGTGTTTGTGATTTCTGGTTAATGAATTACTTAAATGATCAATAAATGTTCATACACAATGGATGACCTTTTTTGTATATTGGCTACAATTGACGGACGTTTTCACATCTGCTGTTTCTTTTCTTGATCAACCAAAATGTCAAAAAAAACAGCAGACCTTTCTAATGCTTTCCAGCGATATGTGTAACCATCTATTGAATATATAATAAAACAATGACTATCTGGGTAATTAACCATCACTCTGTCCATCCTCCCTCCTCGTCTCTCCTCCGTCTCAGAGCAGCAGCGATGGCGCCCTCTCTCCTCCAGGCCTTCCGGAGGCGCTGGTGGATGGCGGTGACGGCGGTGATTGAAAACCTGCTGTGTTCGGCTGTGCTGCTGGGCTGGGGCTCCCTGCTCATCATGCTGAAGAGGGAGGGCTTCTACTCTCACCTGTGTTCAGGTAAAACCAGCATCACTGAACTTTAATTGGCAGTTTGGGGTCCTGGAGACACAGTGGGTCTTTAAAGGCCCTAAACATAATTGACATCGTTTTATGACTTTGCTACATCATGTTTTTTTCCCTCATTTTATGTTGATGGTTTTCAATTGATGGCATGTTTCCAAACTCTATTTCAGAAAATGACCCACTAATTATGTCTGTTGTCTAAGGAACCTTTAAAGATAGTATAAACACACACTTTATACGCAGCACAAACCAGCTCAAATCTTAAATAAGTCACTTTGAGTTTCTGTTCGAAGATCTAACATGGATTTAGACTCAAAACATTTATTGTGTTATGATGTAAGATAGAAAAAAAAGGAAAAATAAGAGTTGTTCTTATTTTTACCCAATGAGCATCTGGAGCTGTAAGACTTCCAATAGTGAAGAAGCCAACAAAACACAAGAGTTAAAACTGTGGTTTCCAAACTTTTTTGGCTCCTAAAATAAAGTAATGTCTACTTTTGCTGCCTGCAGATGTCTTAACAGATATTTTTAGGCCTGAAAGGGAAAAGATCCAATGATTCCCTGAAATAGAGACAGAAGATTGGTGTTTTTTTTGTCTTGGCCTTTGTCTTAATCAACTTCTCTGATTTAGTGTGCAACACTTTATTGGGGTCCTGACACCGACTGGGAACCTCTGGCTCTGGACATTTAACATTAGAAGAAGCTCACACATTTTAGAAACATTCATATTTTTATCATCACCTTGTTCCCACAGTGAATGACTCGGTGGTTGTGTCTTTGGGCAACTCCACTGACGGTGAGGTGGAGGAGTGGCTCAGCTGTGTGGACCAGGAGGAGATGCTGAATCTGGGCTTCACCATTGGTTCCTTCTTGCTCAGCGCCACAACGCTGCCACTCGGCATCCTAATGGACAAGTTTGGTCCTCGTCCAATCCGGCTGGTGGGCAGGTAATGGTTGGAAAATAGTCACAGACATTTCTGTTCAGTATAATACACAAACACATGAACCCTTTTTTTATTAGTTGCACATTCATTTACACGTGTGTGACAGTAAGACTCTGGAATGAAAGTCAGCTCTACTACTGAGGTTATAGTAACAAAGAAAAGCAGATGGATCACATTCCCAGAGTGGGAGGATTGCAATAACCCCTTTCTGTGTTCTTAGTGTGTGAATCAATGAATCAATTAATGTAGGTGGGGCACTAGTTTGTGCGTGAGCATGTTGTGTGTATAGTAGTGTAGCATTCCTTCTCAGTGGGTGTGGAAACGTGAACACAGTTGAACTTTCTGAGATAATTATTTGGCATTATTCTGTCATGGTAGAGTTTGGCTGCCAGTAGTATCTTCACAGCATATAAATAGACACAGTGCAAGGTTATAAAGTCACTCCACACTTTCTCTTTTTCTTGTTCACAGTTTGAGCAGATCTGAAATCTTGTGGAGCTGCACACAAACCTAAACATTCTGACAGTTTCAGTCTTTGGCAGATTAACAAGCTTAACTGCTGTTTTGTGAATCAGACCAAATCCACACTTTGCTGACCACATTAGAGAGTGTGAACTTCTTCGCAGTTTCACTTAATGACGTATCTGTAGTATGACTCAGAACCTGTTTAGTCACCAGTAGCCAGTTATCCTGTGGTATTCATAACATGAGCTTCGGGGCAACATATTTTAAATGTCCCTAATTTCTCATTCTTTTGTTGCAGCTCATGTTTCGGCCTGTCGTGTGTCATAATGGCCGGATCCACCTACGACCCTGACAGTGAGTTCAAACACACATACATGAATACATATCAGTTAATCAGCCTTACAGAAACATGTAAAGCTGCAGTGTTTACATGGTTTTCTGAATATTGCATAGCATCAAAAATATTCCTCTGTGTGTGGAGCATGGTTGTTTAAGTGCTGGGAGACGCTGGTGGCTGTTGTGATTCACGATTACAAGGCGGATCACCTGGATTATTAATATTAATTCACAGGCTCAAACATATCTGTGATCTGAAGCCACATGCTCTCAGGAATGTTGTTTCTTTTTTGTTTAAAGCACTCGACAGGGCAGTTGCGTCTGTGTTGCCAAATACTTTCATAACTTAAACCTCACAGACTGGGAGGATGTGGCAGGTGCAGGCTTCAAGTGCTCTATAATCCAGCTGAATGACATGCAAACAAACATATTGTGATTATGCTGACAGATATTGACATGTGAGTCATTTCTTATTCCCCTGAAACAAATATTTAAAACAAACATGTTCCCTTATATCTAGAGAATATAATTTGTCAGCTGGGAACATTACTTGGCCATATTGTGATTTTGATAATATTTCAATTAGCCCTTCTCAACAACACTTATCTGATATCAAACACACACCAGGAAAGGCCCTGTGTGGTTCCTTGAAACACAATGTTTTAATAGCTTTTCATGAGAGCTTATCACAACTGCTGTTTCAGCCCTTAAGAGCCTTAGTGTGCTGCAGATAAATAACTTTATGGATCATTAAACAGTGTCTGAAACCTCCTCCCCCATAATATTTACCTCATTTTATTTGCTCATAGCATTTTCAAAGAGGAACCCACAAATACAGACATAAAGTCAAGTAAAAACAAAACAGGAAAGGGTTTAAGTAAATAATAAAAAGAAGATGAATTCAATGATCCAAAAATGTTATTTTACACTGGTTGTGACAACTTGCTTCTCGTATCATCTTCACTTGTAGTCATTAAAGGTCGTGGAGGTTGGCCTTTGGTTGACATCTTGGAAAAACTGTCCTCAAGTTTTTGTTTTAAGACTAAATTGTCTTGTTCCGTGTTTCTCTTTTTCCCTACAGATCTGTCAGCGCTCATCTTCTTGGCTCTTTCCCTGAACGGCTTCGGAGGTATCTGCCTGACCTTCACCTCCCTCACGGTGAGATGCAACACAACAAACAGGACACAGAAAAAGACACACATTCTGACTGATAATTGGAAAAAAATACACATCAATATAATATACTATGAATCTAATGATGTTTACACATGAGACTAGAAATATCATCTGCGCTTTTTATTAATGTGTTATTGAGCCCCATATCATCGTTCCTCTTGAATTATTATAGCAGTTGGGCCTTGCTCAACAGCGGCAGGATTTTCAATTAAGCTTCTCATTTCATGGCATCGTTAGGTGCCTTTTCACTACAGGAACTCTGGGCAGGCACAAGGTGGCGCCCTAATTAGTGCAGTCTTAGAATGTGATTGATCACAAAACGACCAAAACGTCAACAATGGAGGGAACCGAGATGGTCGCTGCCTTGCAGTATGTTGTGTCAGTAAGTTTTACGCTGTTGATGTTTGAGATGAGAAAACTGCATCTCAAAGAGGGAACTGAGAGGGTGCTTCCTGTTGTCGTCTTCTCCAAGTTTAACCAATCAGCATTGAGCCCTGAAAACGACCTTGAAGGAGGTTGTACAGGGGAAGCCACTGCAGCTGGAACACAAGGACCTTAAAATGGCCTCCGAGTTTCTGCAGTGGAAAACGGCTTTATGCATCTTTTCTGGTTTTGATAGTTTGAAGAGACAATCACTTGTCTTTGTGCCAGTGTTCGTTATTTGGGGCCCTCATGCCCAGCCACACCCATGATATAATGGAGCTCATGTTTGTCGTTGGATTTGTACCTAAGACCTCGGGTGCATTCCCATATCCATATTACCAGACTACATAGCATGCTGGAAAACAGATTTAATAGGTCCCAATAAATTTCAAGTCAAACATGACCTACTACGTCTGGCCAGATTTGCAGTATGCAAACCAGCATGATGTTCGAGCCATACTGACACAAAATCACAGTTAAGACACTTATTGTTAGGACAAAGTAGTATGTCCCAGCACAATTCATCCTGAGGGGGGAAACAGTACGCACTTTGTGAAGGCAGCTGTAGGACATATTGAGGGTAAAAAGATATATTATGTGATTTGGAATGCAGCCTGAACCAGAGCAAGGAAGAGAAACAGCTCATCTTTTGTCCCACCAGAGATATACCACAAATTCGATTAGATAATCATCTCTGCCACAGACGCCTCCTGTTGCGTTCACACTATGTACTGTATGTGTGTGTCCCTGACAGCCTCCAAAAACTTTTCTCACTATGTCTTACGTTTCTATTATATCTTAACTTGTCTAAATGTGATCGGGGTGCTCTGTACAAAACACAAGACATTACTACGAACACCTGCGAAGGCACATCTGGCTCCAAGGAAAAGAAAAAATGTCAGATTCTGTGTTTGAATTGCGAAACACACAAATTACAGAAATTAAAACAAGCCTGCACAGCCAGTCTTACACCTCCCCGCCTTACTCAACAGTAATATGTCAAATAAGCATCCAGTCATCGAACATGTTTCTGCTGACTGCCTGTCCCAGATTATAATACTGAAAGCCTCCACTGGAATTACATAACAGATATTCTAAGAAGGTAGTAATGGAGGGTTTTGTTCCTGGAACAAATGAGTAGGAAAGTTTTGGTAGCTGACAGCGTGGTCAGGTTCTGTGTTTGCTTCAGCTGAGGAAACTGTGTGTTGTGACTGCGTTTGTTTACATTCACGTCAGGCATGTGTGTTTGCGTGTGATGTGTCAGCTGGTGCCAACATTAACGGTAAAGGTTTTATTGTTGCCGCCGCCTCCTGTGCCCTGACAAGTATTTAGGGTTGTGTTGGTACAGTGTGTTCATGTTTCCGTCAAAGCTGCACATGACTTCTCCCAGATGGAAATTCTCCCTCTCGTGCTTCCACCAATACCGGCCCGCGGTTCACCACACACCCTCCCAAAGCTCGGCCCACTTACCTCTAATCAAAATACTCAAGGGCACATTGTTTTCTTGTCTCTTCCCTTCGCTCTCACGTCCTTCTTTGTGCTCTCTTCTGTTCCTCTGCTCTACCCGGCAGAAAATCAATACACAACCTTTTCAACTCGGCATGACTGTGCACACATGTGGATGTTCATATGTGTGTGAATGCTTGTGTGCTCACAGGGAGACGAACATGAAACAGATGTTTGGTTGGTGAAGGTTCAGGCTGACTATGGACAGATGACCCTGTCCTGTGATCTCGTCTCTGTATTTTGGTTTCAGCCTGGCTCACTGCTAAGACACCTGTCCGAATCTGTCTGTGAACTAACTCAGGTTGAATTAATGTCCTTCAACGTACGGCTGAAAATTTGCTGACAGCGCTGATAAGCAACTGACATGGCAAACACGTGATGGATTTTTCCTAAATTAGATGTCAGGGGTGGTTTAAGGTGACTGTTAACCAAACGAAAAGGACAAGACAGGAGACATTTTAACATGATGTAACTTGCAGTGACATTTTGGCCATCAGTCACTGCACACAAGTCAAGGACTCTACAGGCAAAATTCTTTCTCGTTTCCAAATGTACCAACTATAACTTTATACCAACCGCAAAAGAAACAAGACAAGTGAAAAACTGTCTTCTTCATGTCGAACATTTCTTTTGTTTTTTTGAGGCAGCAAACAAAAAGAATAACATTTTCTATACAAACTGCTTGATTTGTCTCATCCTTATAGACAGTTGCTGTTAACTACACAAGAGGTTGAAATGTGTATAATATAACAATATATATATATAATTATTATATTATATTTATATTATTTTTCTGATTATCAGTATCATAAAAAACTGATTCCCAATTAAACAAATCATTTTAAAATGGGCTACTTTGCCTCTCTTTATCTTTAGTATTCCCACAATACTATATGATTGGTTACATATCAGTTGTATATATTGATATATATATATTGATAGTGTAATAGCCAAAACACGAATAAACAAAGGAATCTTAACGAAGGTTGTGTTAAAGTGTGGACACCTCGACTTTCATTCTGGTTATTGGTCTCCTTGATGGCTAATAATCAGTATTGGCCTTAAAAAACTACATCGGTTGAACTCTTAGTGTATAAACTGATGCACCATTTCCATCCATTTGATGTAAAGTTGCAGCAATGGAATAACAAGGAGTCAAAACATAGTGAGGTCGAGTAAAATATGGTGAATTTATTAGGATAATAGCTAATTTACAGAGAAACTAAATGGGGAAGCGATAAGGAGTGAAGGTCACAGTTAGGAAAATTACACAAGTTTTATACACGTGTTCATGGGTCCATATCGGGCAATGAAAGGTGGTTTCTCTTTCTAAAGTTAGCACACCGAAATGACACCAACAGGTACAAGGCAGAATGAAAATGATTCAATCTGTCCCACAGTACAAAGCTTGATCCAAACTGTCCTCTTCTGAGGAAAAACATATCTGTACACTACTGAACACATCCAAGGAGCCTCAGTTTCACTCAGCTGTTCTGCTCCTCTCTTGAATACACGATATTCATTATTTTTGAAATGAAAATTAGCAGCAATGCGTGACTGTATCTGAGACGAGGGGTGACTCAGTGGAGCAGTGGCACAGCAACATGGAAAATCCTTTTAGACTTTGACCGATCACGCACGCTCACATGCTGCTATTTCTATTCTATTAATCACACGAGCATACGATTAATATTAGACACACGTTTGAGTAATGTTCAACTCCCCCCTGCTGTGTGTCTCCGTCTGACCTCTGCGTCCCTCCGTCCCTCCCTCTGTCCACACTTCTAATCAGGTTGCCAACATTGAGTGACCTCCACCCTGTTGTTGTTGCTGCTCTGAAGAGCGAATGACAGCAGAGCACAAGGACTGACACACAAACACATGCAGTCATGATTCAAACCATGTGCTTGAGAATGAATTGATTATAAAACTATATCATCTCTGCTCTTTTTAGATACTGTACAAGGAGAGAAGACTGATACTCTCTATTACCCATAATGAGGAAAATCCCCTTAAACAAAAAGTCTGTCTTATGACTTATAATATGCTGAAGTTCTTAATAAATAATTGTAAAACTATTACAGTTACACACATCAACTTTTGACCACAGATTATAATATAAATCCTTTAGGGAAAGATTTGAAAATTGCTAATGAAATTACCTGATATAACCTTGATGAAGGTTGTTATTGTTTCATCTTTATTGGCACTACATGTGCTTGTGTGCACATTTTCTGTGTGTATAGTTATAATACCAGGTCATGTTGCAAGCAAAAGCAGAAAATTGGCAGAGAAATATCAGTTCCTTAGAAGGAAAACCTGTAAGTTGCAATACGAGATCAAAGGATTATGTGTTTTATTCAAGAAGCAGTGAACAAAAGTGTAAATGAACACTTGAGCTGAACATTTTTTGCAGATGGACATTTACATACTTACTGGCTTGAAAACCTGTAAACTCGTGGTGTGAGATTGTTTTATTACAGACGTACAAAACACTGGATAAAAGAAATTCATAAATTAAGCAAAATAAAAATAATTTTAAAATAATAATAAGAAGAAATTAGATACACCTGCCATGCCAAATTTCCAGTGTTATGTTCCATGTTCACAAGTTCCATGTAACTCAAGATCTTGATGCTCGTGATGCAGCAGCTCTTGAGCTAAAGAATTCATTATGCGTTCATTTTATTTTTTCCTTTGCAAGATTAAAAGCTGATCTCCAAAAAAAAAGTTTCAGAAAACATCCAGAACATTAAGTTTTGAAGGATCACTGCCTTCATTAACCTGTGTGCACATGCCTGTGGTTTTAAAGATCACTGGAAGACATGGCTGAATAACAGCGAAGGTGATTCACGCCTGTCGTCTTTCCTTTAGTGTCACATTTTTGGCAGGAGCACACATCCTTTAATGATCTATGTTTACTATGTACAGTATGACTGAGAGCTTCAGTATTGGAGGAATGAAGGCAAGCATATTTTATACACTATAACAGATGTGGGGTTGTCCCTAAACACTATTGGCTGCTTGCAGGGGCCTGTCTGATCACACACTAGGGGTAAAAGTTGTGTCACGAGAGCCGTCAGTCTACTTCTTGCATATATTAGTGTCAGACAGCAGAGAGAGGCTGAGCTACTTTTGAATTTGCTCAACAAATGGAAGCCACTGCAGGGAATTAAGGATGACTCTTAAAAGATGCTCATGATGATATTCAAAAACAAGAATCACACATTGTGGTTTGAAGGCCTCAATGCAGGTATTATCATTAGACCACTTTCTAGGTTATATAAGTCTACTGCAGCTTATAAGGCCGCTGTGCCAACGCTATGAGGGACGACGGTTTGAACGATCTACGAGCAGTGAGAAGGGCAGCAGAGAGCTGAGGTGGAAAGTAGAAGCCGGTGCTAATCAGCTGTGATTTAGTGTTTCCTGCTGGGATCTCCACAGAGAGAGAAGCTGCAGCTGCAGTTTGGAAAGATCAGTTAAACCAAAAAAATCGTACTCCCACTATGTGTCGGTTTCCATAATTTCAGTCCTTGCAAAAGTTCTATACATCTCTGTTTTTTTTTTCCCTCTCCTGCCTCCCACCTCTTTTTTCCACTTGCTCTTCATGCAGTCTGCCTTTGTGCCTCATGTTTAGAGTTGAATCAGAATTTCTGTGCTCATTAATCTACTATTTGGCCCATTCTCTCAGTGATTAAAGTCTTAATTAAACTTGGTGCCAAAATCTTACAACACCCAAGTGAGTGAGCACAGCAAGACTGGAGCTGAACTTATTAGTCATGACAAGCAAACGGCCAAAGCTCCATTTCTGTGTGACTTTCTGACACCAGTTGACCCCTGTGTGCCTCCATACAGTCACGTGTCGCTGTCCACATCCCCCTCGGCAACATTAGCATGCAGAACATGTGTTACTCGGCCTGGTGTGAAATATGCATTTCACGAGAACTGCCAGAACACAGTGGCTGCACATGGACACACGCATTTCACACTTTTACTTTGCTTTCTGCATCAGACAAATCATGTCAGACATGACTAGGATGTCGCTGTTAGTTTCCTGAAAGCAAACAGAGGTTAACTGACATCTCACATGGCTGGAATTTCTTTGCTTTAACATTAGTAAGAGATGCAAACGCCGCTGTGTGCTCAGAGGGCCGTGTTGCCTACATTCCTCAAACTTCCGCAGTCAGGAGAGTCCACCGCTGCAGATCTTATGGTCGTAGTCGGGCTGTGAAGTATTTCGATTCTCAGAAGCTGTGAATAAGGATGGGTGTTCTCGAGGATGTTTTTCTCATCTCGCCCAGACAGTCAGGCTCTCTCTGGAACATCCTCAGGAAAGCTTTTTTTCCTGTTTACCTGCTAACCTCTTGGTGTCAGCTCTATAAGTGACCTCACGCTTCCCCCCACAACACAGACGCACACCACAGTCTGCCAGCTGCAACCTGTCACAATATTGTCATCTAGAAAGCAGCCAGCTTCAGCACAAAACGACTCCCATCACATTTACTCTCACACACTTCCCACACATAACGTCCACCCAACTGGAGCCAAAAGCAGCTTTAGGAATTTCAATATGTGGTTATGAAGTTCATGGAAACCCATTTTCTGTCGGTTATTTCATAGCCGTGAATGCAGATCTGCTTCACAGTACGCCTCTTTAAAATTGTGACAGCAAAGTTCCAGACAGCACGGCTTCACACTGCCGGAGCAATCAGAAGATATCAGTTACACTTAAAGCCGCTGTAATCAGTAATTTTATCTGAACAATGGATCTAATGACTGTGTGTAACATGAGAGCGGAAGTTTACAGTAATGAGTCCACAGAGGATTATCACCACTGCATGCAGTGTCCTTCAACTTCACAGAGAGTATTTTGGTTTTTCTGGCTGGCAACTTGTTTTGGTTCTCACCAGTTCCATAGTGTTGTTTTTGGCAACAGCAGGCAACTGTGTTGCACTAAAAACTTTCTTTACACTACCTGCCAAGCACCAAAAAGGAGGGATTAGCTGGTGAACATGGCCAAATATTTCACTGAGGACATGGTGCAGACCAAAACAAGGCTGAAAGGAGAATATTGTGGACTTGATTTCATTGGATTGCAAAGCATGACTGCAAATAAATGCTATTTATATTTATATTTGCTGGATGTGTAAACAAAAACTGTTTGCTAACTAGTAAGCCAACTTTCTTAGTATGTCAGTGTTGTGTTTCCAGCTTGTTGTTAATTAATGCAGGTTTAAATAGCTTAAGTGGACTTTAAAATACTCATATAAAATCATTGCCAGATCAAAATTATCATCATCCAGTTTATTGTCACCTCTATACATCCATCTCTCCATCGTTCATTCATTCCATTTCTCATCGTATAAAAGTCAGGACCTGAACTCCGCACTGAGCTCATAAATGACTAATAAATGTGATCTGCCTCAGTGAGATCAGTGTGAGGCTGTGGAAAGTGCGCACAACTGGAGGTGAAAAAAAATGGGGTACCGACACTGCTGGGTGAACTCAACCGGGAGATTAGGTGACGCTAGCAGAAGTTTGGAAAACCTCGTTCAGAACACTGAGCTTGTCGTGCAACACACATAAAATCCCACACATGTGATTTTATAATCATGATTGACCCATTTAAAAGTCTAATCAAAGGACACTGAGTGTGCTGCCAGCACAATAGGTCATTGTTAGGCTTGCTAAGCTACTTACTACTGTAAATAGGTCGACCTAATATATGATGTGTTAGTGCCTGGTGCCCGCCACCTTGTCCCTTTTGCCCTGTGTCATGCATGCCCTCGTGCTGGGTCCAGTGAACCCCCGTGAAGTTCATCAGGAGCCGGCTATGGATCGGCTTCCACATTTTTAATCCAAACACAGGGAATTTGTTGAAATTGCAAGAATAAAGACCATGAATGGTGTCTAAGTATAGCTTAGTCTGCATTTGAACCATGGGGTCGGGACCCAAACTGGGTCATGACTTTGTTTCTCGTTTCCCATGACATGGAAACTAATATTTTTTTAATGAGTCTGCGCTGTAGGGAGAGAGAGGTGTCACTGGGTGCAAAACCTCTGTAGGTAGCAACAGTGGACTGTCTGTGAAGTTCCCCAGTCTGGTTCACAGTGCTTATACAAAGCAGCTGTCTGCCCTCTGCTGGCAAAATAACACAATGCACCTCTGCAAAACCATATTGTCAACTCAGGATGGTGCATGTACATAAAAACATGCTTATTGTGCAGTATTTTACATCTGTGTGATCTGCTGTGTTTGTCTCTGTTCCTTTATGTCTGCAGCTCCCCAACATGTTTGGTGCTCTGAGCTCCACTGTCTTGTCTCTGATGATCGGCTCCTACGCCTCCTCTGCTGTCACCTTCCCTGGAGTCAAGGTATAAATTATTAAGTTATGTTAACCAATGGGCTGTACTTGCATGATTTTCTCAAATTAACAGTATGAAAATGACCAGATGGCTACAATGTGGATATAAACAATGTTATGAGAAGAGTTATAAACCTGAAGTGGCCAGAAGCAATGCTCTAGATGTGGCTCTGTGTCTGGTGGACGTGTAAAAAAAACCCTGTTGGCTTTCATTTTCACCATAAAAACTTTACAAGGTGATAATATGTCAGTGTTGTGTTTACAGCTTGTTCTGTTGCCGCCATGTGGTAAAGAAAAAAGCACCTTTAAACCCAAGTGCAGTTTGAAGTGTAAAAACACAACACCCCTCTGTCTTCCTCTTCCTCGCAGCTCATCTACGATGCAGGCGTCTCCTTCCAGGTGATCATGTGGGGATGGGCGGGTCTCGCCGGGTTCGTCTTTTTCAACTGTTTTTTCAACTGGCCCATCGAAGGCTTCCCAACACCTGACGAGGTGGACTACAGGTGAGTGTGGCTGCCAGTCTGCTGCATCGCTCCATGGAGACACAAGGAGCAGAAAAGTATATCAAAACCCTCCTGTGTGTTTACAACAGTAAGATCCTCACAATGCAAGAGCTGCCGTCATCTGAGCAGAAAGGTGTCGGAGAGAGACTGAGCCAGAAAAACGGAGACATCAGACACTCCACAGAGAAGCTTCCTGGTGGACCTGACGCTGCTCCCAGTAGGTTAACTAACACAGTCATGCTTACGTTAAATCAGAGGATTAACTTACAGGGTTTTTTCGAGGTCAGAATAAGCCTTTGAAGGGGTCACTGTGTGCGACAGTTGAGAGTAATCCATGCACAGCAAAGGCATTGAGTCTGTGTTACCTTTTCTTTTGCATTTTCCATTTGAGTAACAAAAATGTCTATTTAGTGTAGTAAATGCAACTCCAAATAACAAAATATTTTTTCATAATTAATTCTTAGAATAGGACTATCTTCCTGGAGACTTTCAATTAACCCTAGAACACCAACAACAACAATTAGTAACACCATCACTAACATTGGGTATATGTTACCATATAAAATATATTATATAATATATCTGATAAAAAATACTTCTCATGAAAATATATTAAAGCACAACAATACATGGCAAATTGAAGTACTCTTCTTTTATTTTCCCCTATACAATGTCTCATAAAACAAAAAAAAGGTATCATGGGGGGACTCCTACTATAAAAAGGATCTAAATTTGGTGAAAAATTAGGGAATCATTAACGGAAAACTTCCTACAAAACAAAAATAATGTAGCTGGGAACTTGTCCAGTGAAGGCACAGTCTCCCTGCATCGCTGACAACTGTGGGAGAGATATATTATATATACATACGGTATATTCCACCCGAAAAATACTCTCAATCACTAACGTCGGGTGAAAATCACCCGGCGCTAGTGTTCTAAGGTTAAGCCTTCACCCTAAAATTGAATAACTCATGTTAATGCAGGGCTGCACGGTGGATCGGTTGTTAGCACCGTCGCCTCACAGCTAGAAGATCCCCAGTTCACGTCCCGGTTTGGACGCCTGGGATCTTTCTGTGTGGAGTTTGCATGTTCTCCCCATGCATGCGTGGGTTTTCATCCGGCTTCCTCCCACAGTCCAAAAACGTGCTGAGGTTAATTGATTATTCTAAAATTGTCTGTAGGTGTGAATGTCAGTGTGCTTGGTTGTTTGTCTCTATGTGTAACCCTGTGATAGACTGGCGACCTGTCCAGGGTGTCCCCTGCCTTCGCCCGAGTCGGCTGGGATAGGCTCCAGCCCCCCTGCGACCTTTTTATCCTGTTAACCATCGTACAATGCCTGAGATCTGAATATGATTAATCCTCTGAACCCTAAGCAGTTTCTGGGAGGGCTTTTTTGTGTTTTTGTCACATTTTTACTCACCCTGGGCTCATTTTGTACTGCACTATGAAATGCTACACCTCTATGGAAACAGCACGACAATGGCTAGATGTACAGGGAACTATTTTACTACTTACATTTTGTATTTGTTTGTCTCCTATCTGCTGTGTAAAGACAGTCTGCAGTTCAACCAGAAAGTCCCTGAGTTTTTGTCACATGCCGGTTGGTCTCAGCTGAGTCGCTCATGGCTCTATGGTTGAACCAAGAAGTGCAGAATTTTTTTACAGAATCTTCTTTATGCAGTTTATTTTTGTGAATGTTTTTAATGAGATGTGTAGAATAAAGTAATTTTAAAGATATGCCACAATGTTAAGCTTAGATTTGGTTACGTTTTGTGAATGAATGTCACTTCACAGATGATTAGTTGAAGGACCATCAAAAAGTTCAAAATCCAAATATTTTTTGTGATTTTACGGTTTTCAGCTCTGATAAATTATGTGATTTTGGTGATTTTTTCAAAAGATAACATGCATTTGAAACCTACTGGTGGGTTTTGGGATTCAGAGAGTTAACAGGATAAGAAAGAGGTACCTCTTGGTGGCCTGTGCAACCCATGTTGAGAACCACCGATTTTTACTATATGACATATAACAGACTGGATGTTTGATGATAAAGGAATCCAAACCACCTGCCCTGAAAATAAAAAGACTCTCCTCCTCTTTCAGATGCTGTTCCCTTTCGTCGCTCTGTGTTCTCGCCCATCTTCCTCTGGAGTCTGGTTACCATGGGGATGTCTCAGCTGAGGATCATCTTCTTCATGGGGGCGATGAACAAGATGCTGGAGTTTATGGTCACCTATGGTGAAGAGCACCGTGAGTGTCCAACCCTCAGTTAACCCCCAAAACATTTGCAGTTTATTGTATCTTATTAAAAACTTTCAATTCTGACAGATTGGGTATTTTTTTTATATTACAGCATCTGAGCAGCTGGTGATTGAGGCAGAGGAGCAAGGTGAGAAGTGTAACAGTGTGGCTGTGAATTTGTGCCATTTCTTTTCCTTTTCAAATATTCATTTGATTTAATTTCTCCTTTTTTAGTGAGTTTCTACTCGTCCATCTTTGGCACACTGCAGCTGCTGTGTCTGGCCACGTGTCCCCTGATTGGCTACATCATGGACTGGAGGATGAAGGACTGTGAAGAGGAGAAGACTGTCTCAAACGTCACAGAGAAGAGGTACAAGCAGTGGAACGTGGCAGATGTCGTACAATAGAGATTATTATTGCTTTTGTTTTAGTGGATAGATTGACAGCAGAGATGCAGACAGGAAGCACCTGGAGGTAGAGAGGGATGTAACAGTATGTGTCTCATGGGACTTAATCCTCTGAACCCCCAAATGCACCAGTGGTTTTTATGTTTTCTAAAAAATGCCATTCATCAGAACCAAAAACTGAAATAATAGAGAGAATATTTGGATTTTCACATTTTCAACATTGACATGCAGCTCATTCAGGAACCTTAACCAAATATGAGCTTTTTAAAAAAAAAAATTTCACTTGATGTGTGCATTTAAAAATTTGCACCAAGTGAGTTCTGTAAAAAGCAAAACAATTCTGCGCTCCTTGGTGCAGATGTGAAGCCATCAGTGACTCAGCTGTGACCAACAGTCAGGTGACAAAAATTGAGGGACTTGTAAGCTGAACTGCAGGCTGTGTTTACGTAGAGCAGATAGACAAGTATGGAAACAGATTAAAATTTAAGTAGATAAATATCTATAATATGTAGGATCACCTTTTTTTTTTAGATTGGTTACACCTGTTGACACTTGGAAAAATGCTGCACATGTTGATTAAAGAAAGAAATCAAAAATATTCAACTTTTGTTTTTCTTTTTTTAAGATTTAAGACATTATAATTGTGTCATACTGCACAGAAGACATTTTTGAGATATATCTACTTTTAGCCATGGTTGTGCTATTTTTATTGAGGTACAGGACTTTATATTGCGGTGGAAAATAAGTCCGCAGTGAGTAAAAATGTTACAGGAGCAAAAAACGCCCATAAAAAGCTCAGGGCTCAAAGAGTTAACTACACCACCCAGACCATCTGATGACCCGATGAATTTGGTTGGTGCATCATGTTAAAACACCTTTGCCTGTTTCATCGTCAGCCTGACTGGACCCAAAAGAGACCGTAAGATCCAGAAGGTGACCAACGCCATGAGGGCCTTCATCCTCACCAACCTGCTGCTGATCGTTTTCGGATGCTGCTGCCTCATAGACAACATGCCTCTACAGGTAACACACACACACACACACACACACACACACACACACACACGTTGCGGCAATCAGACAATAATGACACAAGTAAAGCAGAATTAGGTCCAGTACGCAGATTCATTGATTCCACTGCTTCTTTCCTGTGTTTTCTACCTCAGATCTTGACCTTCATCCTCCACACTATGGTCCGAGGCTTCATCCACTCCTGCTGTGGAGGTCTTTATGCTGCTGTGTGAGTGCTGCACTGCTAATTCATAATTCACATCAACTCAAGCTCTGTACAACACAATCACATGTAGTGGACACTGGACGTGTTTCACCAAATCCCCATTTAAATCACACATACTGTCATGACTGAATATGTTCTTTAACAAAATACTTTGTTTCCATTTCATTAATAGGATAATAAACATGTAACTTAATAACTATACATTATTGGCGCTCTGCCAATGAGACAATGGATGCTTTTCTGACCCATTTAGAGTTACTACCTAACACCATATAAACACCAAAAATAAAGCAGCACTTTACAGTGTGATAAAAGCAACCAGATGTGGTAACAAAAGCAGAGGATGGTGTATCATGTGGGTTCAGAAACCACAGCACTGCAGCCATTCAACATATTCTTTTAACAAAATTAACCCTCTGAACCCCAACACTCATCGGTGGAAAAGGGATTGAATTTTTACAAACAGGCAAAATTATGCCTTTTGTCAGTCAGAAATGGTAAAAACAGAGATTTTAAACTTGCTGACAGTCATTGAACTAATCATATGTGACATATAGTTTTCTCATTTATTTGAAATCACTTTATTCTACATTTATTTAAACATTTTCCAAACATAATGCTTCAGCTCTAAACAGATTCTGTTAAAAACTAAATCATTCTGTAGGGACCTTTTAGCTGAACTGGGTTGAACTGCAGGCTGTGTTTACACAGAGCAGAGAGGAGACGTATGGAAGCAAAGTAGTAATTTAAGTAGATAAACATCTATAGTAAGTAGAGCCACCATTTCTTTTCCAGTTTTGGCAACACCTGTCGACATATGGAAAAATGTCATACATGTTGTTTTCCGATTTTTTTCCCCCAAAGTTGTAAAATAATTAGCTAAAGAAATTTCACTTTTGTTTTTTTAATGGAATTATATCTGTGTCATACTGCCCAAAAGACAATTTTAAGTAGAGGACTTTATATTGTAGTGCAGGACTTTATATTGTAGTGAAAAATGAGCCCACAGTGAGAAAAAATGTGATAATAAATGTGGAGTGTAATAATACAGTATGATATGTGTTGAACACCTACAGTATGAGTTGTTGTAGTTCATTGTCATGCAAGACAGTGCGTGGGCTGCACACAACAAAAAATATGACCATGATTTTATTTGCACAGCTAGAGCTGGTTTAAAGCACTACAGCACTGACGAGTGCCCTCCAGAGCCATACACTCAGCCAAACAAGCTTCTGTCTCTGGAAATAATTACCCTTTTCCATCATAATTGTTGTGTCTAAAACAGAAAAAATCATCTGTTTTACTGTATCTACTGTCATTTTCCCAATTATTCTGCATTTCAGTCTAATTTCAGTTGTTATTTCAAACTCTAACCACCCATTACATCCCACAGCTACCCATCCAACCACTTTGGCACGCTGACAGGCCTCCAGTCCATGATCAGCGCTGTGATCGCTCTGCTGCAGCAGCCGCTCTTCATCCTCATGGTCGGACCGCTGCATGGAGATCCCTACTGGGTGAGGAAACGCACTGATCTCTGCATGTCTGCACACTTCACACTGAGACAGACATAAACAAACTCTCAGCACTGTTTATTGTGGCACCAAGTGCATTCAGTCTTTCTTTTGGTCTTGATTCTGAGAGTGCAGTGGGAAAAAATGTGATTAACTAAATTATTATAACACATGAAAAAGAAACACTGCCATAAGTGTTTGGGTAATACACAATAGCCTGTTTAAATGATTTCCTCACAGAGTGCAGACAAAAGAGGGAGTTGTGAAGACAAATAAGCAAAACTGAGTGAGAGAGCTTTGATTACATAGACAAAAGAAAATCATCATCATCTGGTTGTTTTTTTTTTACTGAT
>OMNN01051959.1:0-16399 GCA_900302755.1 Chromis chromis | reverse complement strand
GGGCTTAGTTAAGATCACTAGTTCGGTTTGGAAAACAACTGCAGAACACATAAACACAGTACACTGGATTAACATGCAATAGTTTGAGCCAAGCTGATACCTTTTACAGATGTTTTCACTTTTTAGTGCACACATTCCAGTTTAATATTAAGAACTGAACTGAAGAACTCATATAAAAGTCACTGTCATATCTAAATGATATGTAATTACAAACTAACAAAACGCATTCTGTGGCAGAAGGCAACCGTACATCCATCTGGGCCAAAACATGACCTCTTTTCAAGAAATAAAATACAGAATCATTGTTCAGTTTGCTCAAGTTTACCAACAAAGGTGGAGAAATCGGCTGTAAAAAAAAATGTGGAGAGGATGCACTGCTGGCAATATGATCACTTCTCAACTCTGATCAATGACCAGGAAATTGTCTCTGTGTTTTTCAATATCTCATTTCTATGAAAAGATTTAGGCTAAGAGCTTGACAATCATTCACTGAACACAATTTTGACTATGCAGAAGTGATTAGGTATTTTTTCAGTTCACATGAAATAAATTATCTTCTAAATGGGCTGTAGGAAACTTGTCCTCTATGAACCCTTTTCCAGTGAAAGTCATGAACTACTTACCGCTATTCGAGCCACCAGCCCCTGATGTGGGACCTGGTGATGAAACCACTGCGCGGTACGTTGGAGGAGGAGGTGGGGGAGGCGTACTCCGACTCCCCTGGCTAGCATCTTTGGGTGAGGTGACAGTTTCACCTCCGTCCTCTTTGGGCTGGGTGGTGTCTGTGTTCTTGGGCTGCTCCTCTTCAGAGAGGACAAGGGGTGGAGGGATGGAGCGAGCTGTGGGTTCCTCAGTAGGAGGACTGACTGCTGGAGGGGTGCCTGCATTAGGGGCAGGGGCCGGTGGGACACTGGTAGGTGAGTCAATAGGAGGAGAGGAGGAAGCGGGAGGTGATGCAAGCTCCTTTGATGCAGGGGGTGGAGAAGTGACGAGAGGATTTCTGTCTTCGGGTGTGGAAGGACCTGAACGGACCGGAGGTGCAGCGGGCTCCTCTGAGGGAGGCGGGGAGGTTGGTAGAGGGGGGACAGGATCTTCTTTTGGGGGAGGGGATGTAGGGAGAGGTGGTGCTGGGTCTTCTAACGGAGGTGGGGATGTAGGTAAGGGTGGGGCTGGAGATTCAGGTGGGGGTGGGGAGGCTGGTAATGGAGGAGCTGGTTCCTCTGGCGGAGGTGGGGAGGTGGGGAGAGGAGGTGCAGGGTCCTTTGGTAGAGGCGGCCGATTAGAAGATTCTTCACTGAAGCAGACCCACGTTTCACCTGTATCCTCGCCAGGAGGGGGAGACTGCTCTGGTCCAAATATGTTGTCCAAGTCAGCTATCGAGGACTTCCTGGTTGAGCTGTCTACTTCTGTTGACACTTCTGGAACAGAGATAACCAGTGAATAAATCAAAGGCTGTGTTTGCAGAGGTGTTCAGAAAGCTTACACAAAGAGATAAAACATCACAGAGGCAAAAGGCAAATAGACTGACAGAGAAAGTTAGACACAGAAAATAGGCAGCTGGGATCAAATGTAAAAGTTAGTTTCATTTCAAGGTTGTTCAATAGGAAGCAGAAATACATAAGAAGACTTCTCACCAGCATCATCTGCAGAGGGAGGGCCAGTCGTCGGGGGAGAAGTTGGGACATTCTTGGGTGGGAGAGGAGGTGGAGCTGCAATGATATCATAAGTCAATGATGAGCCTATTAGGTGTAACAGGTGACGCCTGAAGATTTGTATAGCGCCTGTTTTACATCACTGCAACTTATGGTGGGCTGCATACAATGCTGATTATGGCAAGAATAAAAATAAAGAGGAATTTAAGATTAGCTTATAACAACACAGCTAATCACTTAACAGAAGTAGAACTTTTGGAACTTTAAGTAACAGGTACAATCATCACCTGCAAAATATATCTATACCAACTTGAGGAGGGATCACCCCAACCCATCCACCATGCAGCACAATACATTCAGTCAGTCACAATGCCAAATGCAAGGAGGAGGCAGCGAGGGAGGAGGGGCTGGTGCAGAATGAGAGTTCAGTATTAAACCTCTCCCATATAATAAACTACAACCAACCCTGAATCACGTGCTTGGGAAATGGCTGATGAAATGAAACGGGTTACAGCTGTCTGTTTAGAAAGAGAAGGAGAGTGTTATCGCCACACACTTGTTTGATCGGGTTAGTTTGCAGGTCTGTTAGTCGGATGATGAGGGAGTTCATGAGGTGAGCTGATGGGTCGGTGCAGTCATTCCAGGGAGACGAGGAAATTTGGCACAATATGCAGCGAATTATTAAACTTACTTCCTGTGGGGAAGGATCTTGTCAAAGAGGATTCAGGCTCTGACAGAGGAGTCCCCCAAACATCAGACTCAGATAGACCCACTAAGTTCAGGAGGGGACAGAAAAGGCCATGTGAAGGGCATTAGCAGCAAAACACTTAAGAGTTTCTGACTCTCTGGGGCTTGAGAGGCAAACGGTGTACGTGGGGAAACAAGCATCGACAAGCAAAATGTTAAAGTAGAGAAAACAGATTTCCAGCCTCAGTGACAGACTGCAGTCAGAACGTGTCAAAACACTAGAACACAGAAAACACATTTTTCTTGCATTAGCAAGAGTGCCACTATAACCATGGACATTGGCAAAGCAGCGGTTCTGAAAAATGTCCATAAATGTGAAGACAACCATACGAGCCAACTTGCTAAAAGTAAGACAGTGTAACACAACAGCCCTGCTCCAAAGTCCAATCTTCATAAAGGTTCAAATGGTTAGGTTTTGTCAAAGCTAATTTGATGATTCAACTTTATGGTAATTTTGGAAGCTGCAGTTTGTGGTGCTGTTAAATTGTACTGTATTATAATCAGAGCTTATAACCAAATTATAACATGCCTGATATAAATAAGGTAGACAAATCTATCTCAGCAAAAATTTAACATTCTTACTTTTATAAAGGAAGGATTTTTTGCAGCAGTGTATCATTAGTTTAACCAAGTTGTATATACTGGCAATTGAGATAAAAATTATATAAACCTCATCACACTGGCCTACACTTTCTATTTAGGGCTTTACACATGCTGCTTATATCTTGTGAAGATAGAACTATAATGAAAAAAAGTCAAATTTACCCAGCTACCAGTGTCGGACACAGACCTCTTCTACTTGTCTGAGTTAATATATAAAGGGAATTTGTGTCGAGCTGATGTTAGTTATGCCTGACATGGTGCTTGCGTAACAGCTAAGAGCATCACAGCCTGCATCACTAAATCCTACAGTGTTGGATGTGAGAAGGTGACAACTGAATCTGCATAAAGCACGAGCTTCACAGTACACATGTGCATAACCTCAGAGTGCAAGTTTCAACTATGACCTTAGCAAAGACAGATGGAGAGAATCCACAACTGCACAGTGAGCCAGAGGGAAGAAAAATGGTGTTAGAGGAATAGGTGACAGGATAGGAGAGAGAAAGAAAGAGGACAAGAGATAGATAGAGAGAGAGAGAGAGAGAGAGAGAGAGAGAGAGAGAGAGAGAGAGAGAGAGAGAGGGTATCTGCTATGACAGCCAAGTAGGGCTTAGCTGGCAGCCTCAGACAGACAATAAGTGTGTATGTGTGTTCAGAAAGCTTTTTTCGTCATACTGCTAACATAATTTGACAGCAAAACAATGTTGGGAACAACTGTCAACACAAGCATAGTCTAAGGCCCAATACAGACAAAGATATACACATAAAGAAAGGGAAACAGAGAGTAACAAAGACACAGCGAGAAGGGTTACCTTCAGTTTTCTGTTCTCCGAAGGCTGTGTCCAAAGGAGGCCCAAATAAGGCTGTGGTGTCTTCGGGGACTGGCGTTTGTTGACTGCTGCGACAGACGAAGGACAATATATGAGAAGTTATTAACAGTCAGTTTCGTAAACAGGACTGTTAGAAGGTGCATCATCTCACTGCAGCTTGTGTCATGTGATCTGAAAGGATAACATCATAGGTGACAAGTGTTGTTTTTTATAAAATAAAAAACATTCTATCATACCTTTGATATAAAAGTTGATTAAGATATTGGATGGACTGTATAGGTGTGTACAATACAATGTATTTGCATAAATAATGACAGAGAATGAGACGAGAAACAACTAATGCATGAGACCGAGAGGAGTGGTTGGACAAAATTGTCTTTTCTGTGTTTTGGGGTAGATTGAAAATAACCAAGTTAGCCTTTGCTTTTGACATTTGTTTTCTGATAGTAGAGAACAAAAAAGTAGGTGACACTGGATGTAACAGATACACTATAAACAAGAAGTGGCTGCAGTTCACACTTACAGAGACATATCTACACCTGACTTGTGTGCATCTGTACCATGACTGTCACACAAACTGCACTGGACAGACAACAGATACAAACAGCAGAACAAACACCCAAACAACAAGACAATAAAAAATATCATTCCATAAAACCACAAGAAGCCATATAACAGGACTAATATTGAGAGCAACAGCTATGAAAACAACTTCACACATTGTTTTTAAGCATTCTTACAACAAGAACCCGTGATTAAGTTCTCATAGCGGTGTTCTGCTGATTCACTGTAGTGTACTGTGGCCCTTTTTTTGTTTGAAATTCTTTTTAAATTTCAGCACTATGATAAATGCTGAGTTTGAAATACAATATAATATATATATATATCCATAAACATTGCCTTTGGTAATATCAAGACTTTTACCCAAAGAAAGTTCCTTCTTCCCACAAGGCCAAAGCTTTCTGAAGATGTAACTCTGTTGAAAACTTTTCAGTTAATATTAAAATTAACAGTTACACAGTAAAACCAAGCTTGCCAACCTCAGCAGACTCCACTCATATGCTACAAATATCAGTAAGACAACAAATGGAATCTATATAGTATATATATACTATATATAGTGGGAGTGGAGAGAGGACATGCAGGGAGAGAAATGGTGGCATGACAAGCAGCAAAGACCCGGCAGTTGAAACATGGACGTGGTGTACCTAACCATTAAGATACAGAACACGCCAGTCTTTAACTACCTAACAGCTGTATAAATTTGTTGGTCCACTGGTTTGTGTGACTTAAATCCCTAGTTCACCTGACCATGACAGAACGTATCATGGTTGGATGGGCAGGGCAAACTCCCAAAGAGGCTTGATGAAGCATGATGGTGACATTTGTAAGCTCTACACTTTGTAAAAGCTACAAATACAATAATACTACCAAACTATGATGCAGTTTATCAATTAATTGAAGCTACATATAAAATCTGAACACCATGAAAGGTTTACACATTACTATGATACCTCACCACAGCCATCACTCCTATTAGTTTCTTCATTGCATTTGCTGCTATGTGATACGCGGAAGTATTAGGCAGAAAATCTACTGCACTGCTTTACAACACAAAAGTCTACCTTTAAAGACAGCCCTCATAAAAACAGGTAATGACAAATATATCTTCTGTTTTAGAAACAGTTTGCGGTGGGACAAGTGAAAAGATTGGGGGAAATTCACCTTTTGAATGAAAAAAAGTAAACATAAAATATACAACATAATTGTATGCAGCATGATTTCAAGACAAGAAAAAGGATGAGTAGTGATGCACACAGTATGGTATATATAGGACCTTGACCCTAAATCCCAGGTGCTAGTCTTCAACCTTGTCAGGAACAGCGAGGTACCTACCTGGGAGGTTGTGGTGCTGGAGCTGGTGTGGGGGCCACAGTGGGTACAGTAGGGACAACACGTCTCGGTCTGGCAATCTCTTCATCTGGAGCCACAAATGAAATGAAATGAAATCTTGCCATCACATTCTCCTAGTTCACGACTATTAAAAAGTGAGCCTGGCCTAAGGTGCAACAAGACTTATACTTACTGGATGTGTTCCTTTTCAAACCCTGTAACATGGGAAAAAATGACAGTAACATGTAAAAACCCAAAGACATAAAACCTCAAAATGTTTGTCTTCTATGACACTCAAATTTTAAATCGTACATTATTCTATCTACGTATGTACAAGAGCTGCAAATAAATGGATTATTCTTTTTTTATTCCTGTGAAACTGTGAAAATGCTGTGTGGTTCAAACATAACAGTGATGTAGGCTGTACAGCACTGAAGGTCAGAGAATGAACTTCAGCCTTAGGTTGACTTAATAGGATGAGACTCACTACTCTTGTGTAACTACAGTATGAGCTCCACGTGTAGGCATTACCAATACACATACACATGAAAGATATATGTATATATGTCATGAATCAACATATTGACTCTTAATATGTGCATTTTAGTGGCAACAATATCAACACTATCTTCTGTGTCTACAGTACAGCTACATCTTATGTTACAGGGGCTAATACTGACAAAGTGGTCACTTTGATGCACTGTGAATGATCATGATTCAAAGACATGTTCCAAATTTTGTGAATTCACTGATTGCTCAAGATTAATTAAATTTCAGATGGTAATGGGAAAAATCTGTTTATAGACAGATAGCAATAAACGGATGCAAAGTTCTTCACCAACAATAATATTGTTAGCCTCATATTAGTCAGAAAATGGCAACTTGATAAATTGCTGCTACCCGCAGTGATCTAACTGCACTGAGAGCGGTGGTTTGTGGCATCAAAGCAAGAAATATTGGAAAGCTTTCAGAACATGCTTTTGAAGTCTTAAGAAGCCACCCTTGGTACTAGATGAGGTGTGAGACTGATGAAGTTGGAGTGTGAAAAACTTAAAAGAGACATGACTTTAGTTGATGGAAAGGCAACAGTAGAATTATTATTGCCTTTCCAGCTGTGATCCTAGACACCCGAGTATAAGTGAGCATATGTATGAATTCACCATGAGCAGGACACAAGAGGCCAAGAAAGGCAGAGGGCAGATAAGGAGAGAGAGAAAGAGGAGGGGAAGAGAAGGCAGCAGATGAGAAGACACGATGGGGAGTGACTGAAGTAAGACATCAAAGGGTCCAGCTGTCAAAAGTGCAAATTTTCTCCCAGTAGAGAGACCAAGCATGAAGCATTCAAGATGAAAAACAAGTACACAAGCACACTAGTGATGTTGAGAATCTGGAAACATATATATATTTATATATTTGTGTATTTATTTATTTAAAAATTAACATCAAAACAAATTACTCAACAATTTTGACCCATCGCTTCAGCCGCTGAACCCGTCTACGTATTTTCTCTTATGCAAGTGACCCCAAAGACAAAGTGAGAAGCAAAAGGGTACAAGAAGCCAAGTGACATATTTAGTCTGACCCCAGGGAGACAGGAGGAAAGGACACTTACCGGGCTACGTCTCTGTGACCAGCAAAAAGGAAGAGAGAAGAGACACCTGGTCAGAGAGTGACAAATCAGTAAAGCAGACATCATATGCATCAGGAGAAGAAGAACGTTTGGCCTGGCTGGACAGATTTGGGACTGTGGATGATAACAAGTCCCTAAAGAGGGCTCATCTATCTTAGATTTTGTGAGAAACAGCCTGTGTGGTCACATGTGATTAAGGGTTTTTTGTATAAACACAAACAGCTCAATAAGTCCTGTATAATGAGGCAATAGGGTATTGTGAAACAGCCGATGACGACTTATTCAAACTGATCTGTGTGTTTGTGCTTGTGTCTGCATCCCCAACTTCTGCTGGTGGTGAGGGAAACCAATGTGTAGCAATTAAAGGTCTTCAGATAAATTTGAATATTTGTACGGTTCTCTGATGTCATCTGTGAACCTCCTCTGATTGGACATAATTCAAAATATCCTGTGGCGCTGCTTCAGTTGCTTCCCTCTCTTCTCTTCCCCCTATTTGTTTCCATGTATCCATTTTATGATAATTTTTCTGTAAAAACTATAATTTTGCCATGTAATCCTTTTGAGTCTCCTTCTATTTTCCCTTGCAGTCTCCCATCTGTCCCCTTGGTCTCTTTAATTTCTTTTGAAATCTCTCCATCTGTCTGCGTCATGTCCACCTCGCATCATTGCTCTCTCCCTCCATCCCTCACTCTTGTGCTTGTTCCAGTTGTGCAGTGAGCCATGAGTGATTAAAGTGATGCAACAGTGGGTGGGGCATTCTGCTGGAGAGGACTTATTTCATTGGATACACTGGTGAAGGACACAGCTTAATACTGTTTGGCATAACCAATCATTGCTGCTTTGCTGTATGTAAACAGGAAGAGCATCAGGAAGTGTTTTGACACACACTATGACCTTTTAGTCTCTCTCAGGGACTGACGCTGATCTTTAATACAACTGTGTCATACATTTTAGCTATGTAAATATAAGAGAATTAAAAGACAGGGTGTTTTTGTTGCAATTTTAAATTCAGTATTGCATCTGTGCCTTTGGTGCTAGAGTAAAGATACATTGTGTAATATTGACAGTTCATATCAGAACAAAGAGCTAGCTGGGCTGTACACTGACAGACTTCGCCTGAGGGGAGACTCTGTGTATAACTGACTGCATGGTGACTGACTATAATGATGGCAAATAATATGAAACATGAAGAAATCATCATAAAAAATATGCTTCTATTATTCTATATTTTTATGTATTTTTAAATAAACCTTTCTAGCTGGTAGGCTGGTAAACAATAAGACAAGAGAGAAATAATATGTGATGCGAGACATCTTTCTTCATTTTCATTTTACCTCCATCTCTGACCTTTTCCTGGCCTCTGCTACTGCTTGTAGCTTGTTATTTGGACTGAGAACTGGAAACTCAAGACTCCAAAACCAATTAAAGTCAGATTTAAGATGTCTTAGTCAGCGGAAACACCTTCAACGACAGTCTCTTGTAGTGTAAGTACTTAGGCAAACAAATCAGCTTGCATGTGGCATAAAAATGCTGAGTGGCCACACACATGCACATAATCTGCCTGAATAACAACAAAAGTTATATGAAAAGAGAGAGGTCGCATAATACTGGCATTTTGCCCTACAAATGCAGGCCCAATAATAAAACTTCCAGTTACCACACACTGGCTTAATATCCTGCTTCATATGTAGTTAGCCTATTTTCAGCAACACAAAACACAGCAAATGCATTCATAAATAATGAGTAAGCATTTAGAAAGATTAAAGAGTGAGCAGAAATATAAAAATGACACAAACAAATCAAAGGCTTACCGGACTCCTCTACAGGGGTTAGCATGATTTGATTCAGCAAAAGAACAGGAGATAAGAGAGGGATAAAAAAAAGAAGATAGGGGTGGAATAGTTAGAAGACTGAAGCGGAGAGGATATTAATATTGGCAAAGCAAAGCTTTCGGGTACAATGTTCTACATCCACAGCAAACATAAATACAGACCCACTAAAGTGGTGCAGTGCTATGATTCCTCCCTACATTCAGTAAACTCTTCATCCTTCCATGTACACATTACCAGCTACTCCTCCTAACATGATCAGGTTTTATGTGAAACAAGCTAATAACCTGCATCACCATGTCCTCCTCACAAGCTTGTGTACAAATGAATAATGTATGTTGAATAAGCCAAATACTACTATGAATCTTAAGCTCATGCAGTCAGAATACATATCATTAGGTACCTAGGTACACATAATACTTGGTATGTATTTCAGGTAATGCTGGGGTAAGAGCATTTCAAGGCTTTGCAAATGCAATTTACATGCAGAAAAGCTGTGTCAAAAGCATTCAAACATAGAGGCTCAGTGATTAGTCCAGGGAATATCAATGATATTCAAATTGCTGTAGGCTGTTGTCAAGTTAGGTGTTTTGTTTTTTTAAATAAGTGAGTCAGTCATAAACGTTTTAGACTGCAGATCAACTTCGACTTGATAAGTTCAAGGAAAAGGAAAAACTAGAAAGAAAGAGTCAGTGTTTACTTTAGGAGGCCTGTTAACATTTGGCCCATCTTCCTCTTTTCATCAGACCATTTTATTGTCGGTCCATTGCCAAGGTTACCAGGGCCCAGGAGCGACTCTGTGACTCACCTAATTTATGTGCGAGGGAAAAGCTCTGACCAGGCAAACGTGATGCTAATTTAAACTGGTAGAGGTGAAGCTGACAGTTTTATAATCACACCTTAAGCACAGGAAATTCAGTGTCATGATCTCGGTTAGCATTCAAGTGACTTGACAATATTATATGAATTTCAAAGAGATAGTTCACTTGTTCTGGCCTAAGAAACAAAGCATCCACACAATCTGGCTACAACTATGACACCAAAATGTGGCCCCCAATCAGAACCTGTAGGGCCACACCTAACATTTATTTTCATTATTAATTAGTAGGGATGTCACAAGACCAAAGGTATCAAAAGTACAGCAGCAGTCTGAGGTAGCGTAATGGAAATTAGGATTTCTCCATTTCAGTGTTGGCAAGTGAAGGTGGAGCAACAGGTCTACTGATCATGGATCATCTATCCCGACCAAAACCAGGAATTAAAAGATGTCACATTGAAACATACAGAGGAAACACCTCAAACTTTATAAGCAGTTGAAAGACAGACATCTGCACCTGTACACAGAATTCAAGGCGAGAGAGTTTCAGTGGGTGTTATAAATAATAATAAAGACTATTGTATATTTTATATTAATATATTGTTGTTATATTATCAACATATTATACAATGTCCTGAAGTGTTATGATTCCTGCTTGTGAACTGCAATAGCTGCATCTGTAGTAGCAATGCTCGGCACACAACATTGAAAAAGAGTAATTTAGCCTGTTTAGGCTAATGTTGGGTGCTGCTGATAACGTTAGCAGGCTACCAACATTAGCGTTCAGCCTATCAACATTGGTGTGTGTGTGTGTGTGTGTGTGTGTGTGTGTGTGTGTGTGTATGCTAGCACACTGGGTGCAGCAGTCATTAAGGTTTTTCTAATGGTCCTGTGCAGGAGAGACAGGTGCAAAATAGAAGAAAAATACGACGAAAACTCAGATGACAGTCCTCACCAGGAAACTGAATGAGTGAGTTTCATATGAATGTGACATTTTAAATACTTGAAGGCTACATTTCATTGTTTTTGTAGTGTTAATATATTTTCTTATATTTATTACACCTAGGATATTTATCATTTGCATTCTTTTTTCATATGTCATGCAGTTGAAGACATAGAAGAGTTGATGTTGAAATCTATTTCATGAGAGTACTTTTTACTGTGGTATCAAAATTGGTGTTAAGAACTGCAGTTGTTCCACTGGTACTGGTGCTGACTACCAAGTCTCTGGTGGTGTGACATCCCTATTAATTAGTAGTTGACAATATTATTGCACAATAAAAGCCAAGAAATAGTGACCAAAGCCATATCTTGAAAGTTCACAATGAAAACTGTAAAAGCAATAAACTCTCAAACTTAAGAAGCTGGAACTAGCAAATGTTAATGTTAATCTTAATAAATTATTTGGCAGTGGATCTGTCACCAAAATTGCTGTTAATTATTTTTCTCTTGGCTGACTTATCACTTCAGTGTCATACTTAAGAGGGAAAAATAAACACAATGGCAAAAACAACAAATGTCTCCTTATATATCTGCTGTATAATACTCTTTCTACATGTGAACACAGACATTACCAACATGAAAAAACCTTTGCACCTGATCAGGTTGACAGAGTCAGTGGGTGAACACACTGAAGCTGGATTAAATTATTGAGGCCAGAAGCTCAAATGACCACAAGCAGTCTCACTATACAGCAGACTGACACAGGTTCATTGTGCCCACTTTCCTACCTGAATTATTCAAGGCGGACACCCAAGCTAACTGCCCTCACTGCAAAACACAGGAATTACAGGTTGCAGCTAGAAAGGCAAGGGTGGTTAAAGCCTGCTTTGGAGTCGCGCTGCTAATTACAGGCCGTCTAAAGGGGATGTGTGCTTGAATTTGGACTCGTCAACTGGGCTGCATCACTTCAGACAAGAGCTTCACACCCTTCTATCTGGCAGCAGTACACAGTTTCTGTTGTAGTGAGACATCTGCCTTGTGTTAAATGACTCCAAACTAAACAGGAGGACACTGAGATCATTGACAGCACTGACCAGCTATCACAAGCATCGCAAATCAACTATATGAAATCCAAGCTAACATATAAAGCCAATGACCCCAGAGGTGGCACATGGATTGGGATTCAGTCTAGGTTTCAAAACAAAGACATTACACACTGTTGCATACTGGCTCTTTAAACAGACCCATGTTGTTATCAAGTAGAAACCTATGAATAGTTAAAACAAAAAGTGGGGTATTGATATACAATGTAGAGAAACGTAGTAGCTCAGTGGATACTAGCACACACAAGATGCAGTAAAAATAATTAGCATGTGAACAACACACATGCACAGCCACAACTCTGCACATATAAATATCTAGTTCTACATGTTAAGTTGCAGTTAAAAGAGGCTGTAGAAGAAGAGGAATGACTGGCAAACACACATTACACCATCTAAACACTGACAACACAGCTGTCTGTTAACAAAAGCCAGCAGTGAAAGGGCAGTGAGAGGACAGTGACGTCAGAGTTACTCACCATAGGAGAGGGGGACAGAGCTATGTTGCCTATGGAGGCTTTGAGCTCATCGACTGAGGGCACCGCCACGACACGATCAGCTGGCAGCGGCTTGATCTTGATCTTGAATTTCTTCTTGTGGTCCTCCTCCTCTTCAGACTCATCAGAGGAGAAGAAGTGGGTCTTTTTGGTGGTAACTAGTGTCAATAATGTCAAGGAAAGCGATAGCCCTTTCTTCAAACATTTATTGTAGGGTTTATCTGCAATTTCGGAATATTTTAAAGGCAGTTATGCAATTGTCACAGAGCTGCTGAAATCATGAATCACACAACTGGTGAAACTTGGTGATTGCGTTTTAATGAATTTCTACAGAATTTGTGTCTGCCTTGAATGTTGTTTTCTCTGATTAGAAAAAACCTATTGTCTTCCAAAGCAGCCTGCTTTCCATTCCTAATTAAAATGGTCCTTCCTTGTGGTTTGAATCATTTCATTTTTTAGAAACAGAAATAACCTCTCTGCAGGACTGATAAAACGGGGGACAAAAAGAAGAACACCATAAAAGCGGACAGCTTGGAGTCAATGTACTGATTACACTGATATTTCCACACTTCACAAAAAGGTAATGGAGGTTTTTTTCAAAAACTTCCTGCTCACATCTGCTGCATCAGTGACTCATTCTCGTGTGACACTGTTATATCTTGCGCCTTATTAACTTTATTTAGATCTCAGTTAATTGGATGTTTTTACACATTGTTAAGAAGCTGATCACTTTATCGTCACTGTGTGTCAAATGGAATCTTGTGTGGATTTCTCTGCAAAGCAACAGAATAACTGATTATATGCAAAAAAAATTTTTTTGCTTTTTTTAACTGATTTGGCAGCTATATTAGAATTTGAGTAATTTTCCATCAATAAATACTGATCTATCAGTATTAGGACAGTAACAGCACACAAAATGAATGGGATGGTTTGAAGCTCTGCTTTGGAGTCACAATTGGGTGCACTTTTGGTACAGCAGGGAAGGGAAAAAAGCTTAACTATTTTAAAATGTATTTCAAAACAATGAATATATTCAAAATTGCCTAACTAGCCATAAGTCTTACTGTCACAATCAAGGTTCTGAAATGCTGCATAAGAAAAGACTGAGCTGTTTACTCTCAAGTATAAACACAAAAAAACCTAATAATAAAATGTTCATTAAGACAAGTGAAATATTTTCATAGTTAATCAACCATTATAACCAACAGTGCAATTTCAACTTCAAAAAATGCAAAAAAATGTTCCTGTCCCTCTCCTTGTTAACACTGAGGACACAAACTTTACTGGAATTGTCAGCAGACCAAGCAACCAGGGGCTTAGTATTTACATTCAGTGTGGCTGGTATTTGACTTGTACAACGTGAGCAGACAAGTTAAAGATTCTGGCCAAGCAGGAAGACTGATTAAAATTCAAACTTAATGTGTGTGTGAGTTAACACATGGTACATGTTCCCTAAAACTGGCACAGCGTGTGCCCAGATTTCAAAGCTAACCTTGCTATCATGCTACAGCTGACAGACAACTGGTGCACTGCCAAAATGATCGAGGTGATGATCTAGGCTCTATGATTCATTCTGGGAACATAAGTATGTAGACATAAAATAGACTTCTGACTCACAAGGAGGACAGAACCAAGGAAATAACTGAAACCAATGTGTAACGAATAGTCCGAGATGTGAGAAGAGTATGAGAATATACGTACTATTACGCACTATTTTAACAAATCCTGCACAAACAGAAGCAATCCATTTTTAGCGAGTAACTTGGCAGAGAAAAATGAGACAAAAAATACTGAAACATCAAGCTTTGCTGAGGATATCTTCCCCCTCTGACTCCTCATCAGGTCTGATGCTGTAGCCCTCATCATCCACTTCAGGAGAGTTCTGAAAGACACAGTGACTCAATATAAAGTTCTTTAAATATTTGTATGACGGTATTAGCACCACATTGCAGTGCCAGTAGCTGAATGACAATATAATGCTAAAAGAGAAACAGCATTTAATTCAAAGAGGACCTCAGTGCCTGTACTGAGCCTTCCAGTCTAACAAATGCAAGGTTCTCTGATAACTGACACATAACAAATAGCATATTGACAAAGTCATGATCCTCATCTAAAATGTGAGCAATAAAATGTTGCAAATTATAACACTTCAGCCCCCTCATTTGACTCGCCTACAATCACTTCATTTAACATACTATGTCCAGAAATTTGTCAATACCACATTGATTTTACAATAACACAGATCAATAATAGTGGTTAACTCCATGCAAAACAAAGCAGCAGTTTTGAAGGTGAGTTGGTGCAGATCAAGTAAAAACACTCTTCCAAAGCAGTGTAAAATAATAATCCTACACTCAAACTTTTACTTACATATCTGTCCCAGTCAATGTCTCCGTAGAAGCCATTAGGGGCCCCGTTCGTCTTCTTCTGAGACTGAGAAGACAGAGACTGTTTGATTAAAATCCCACCAGACACTGTGGGCGCAGTATATTATGCACAACTGCAGTACTACTAAGCCGCTACAGTACAGCATAATTTTTATTGCAGCTAATTCCTTCCTCTAAACCTTGATCCTGTGTATGCTTGATCTCATGTCATGTGAGACGGTCCCAAAACTCTTCTGTTTAACTCTTAGAAGCATAAATTTGTACCCGGTTTTGCTCTGTTTTCTCAGAGGTAACTCATCGAACTAACATCCATTTTTGCAAAACATCATCAATCAAACTCTGCTCGGTTACTAATGATCTCCTGATAATGACGATAAGTGAGCTGCAGACACTCCAGTGGAGCTGTATAATATTGCACAGCTTAGGTCTGTTCACGTAAAACCTCACAGAGAGCCTGCTAATGAAAAGACAGCTGTAACAGCAACACTGGCGACTGATTGATGAGTTGAAGAATGTACTGTGATTTCTATAACCAGTCTAAACTCTACACACTACACTACTCTAGACGCTAGACTATTCTGAAGAGCTGAGTTCAGTACCGATTCAACCTCTTGGGGTTCCTGGCGAGTGAAAAGAACAGAGAAAATAAATAATGCACCTCACATAAACCAGACTCAATTTCCTCCAATAATATTTACATTAAAGACTAATTTACAAATGAATAGAGTGAATTATATATATATATATATTAAATAATTTCAGTTACTTACACTCCCGTCTCTGTCTGGGGACCCCCTGTGAAAGGAGAGAGAAGAACGGAAACATGAATGTCACTTAACACGTGAGCTTTTCATTTGGAAATCAAGAGCTTTGCTAATTAGCTGAGAAGAAATATTTAAAAAGGCTATTCAAGGATAATGTTTTCGTACAACCATAGTTGCACACTTATTCACTGACAAATTACCCTCCCACTGGCATCCAAGCGCACAAACCTTTTTCAGTGTGTCTAAGTGTTTCATGCAGAGTTTTAAATTGGATAAACACCATGTCAGTATCACTCTTAAAAAGATTCACCAGGCTGACCAAAGACTAAGCAGTGGGTTTATTCAGGCTATTTTTGATCCTGAATAATTTTAGAAAATCTGTCTTCATTTTCATTATATGACAACATCAGCTTGCACAAACAAACATGGTCACAGTTATTAGGTACTTTAGGTGCCCATTATTTTGAGATCATAAGAGGACATAGAGTAACTAGAAAAGCACTCAGAGAGTGCAGACCTCCGCCAAGCAACTCATGTCCACCCATTAGGGCTGGTCCGAATAATTCGGCTCGGGTGGGGGTTGGGATGGTAGGGGTTGGGGTGGTGAGCGGTGTAGGGTGGGGTGTGAGGCGCTAAAATGTAAAAAGTGAGCCGCTGTGATGGATGTTGGGATCCAATTAATGATGAATATACTTCGGGGGGAGGGAGCGG
>OMNN01051957.1:0-15447 GCA_900302755.1 Chromis chromis | reverse complement strand
CTTCAGTCAGACACTAAGGGATTTATTTGAGCTACTAACACAATCCAAAAACTGAAATGTAATTTTGTACATAATCACAGACCTATTGTCAAGGTCTTTGGGTTTTGTTTTTGTTTTGTTAGATTCCTTCCTGTATGTTTTCCTGTTTTGGTCTGTCACTGTTTGTTTTTGTACCTTTCATGTTCGTTTTCGTTTACATCCTGTTTTATTTTGAAATCGCCTTCCTGTGTGCGTTGCTTGCGTTTTTACCTCCCTCCACCAGTCTGCGTTTCCCTCCATTTTTGATGGCAATCATTAGTTTTACCTGTGTGTTGTGAGTCACCAGTGTCTTGTCCTCCTAATCAGTTCTCTGTGTACTTAAATTCCTCTTCCTATAGTCTTCCTTGTCTTTGGTCAGTGTGTTTTGTCTCCCAGGTTTCGGCTTGTTTGCTTCCCTCATGTTTACATGCTTGGGTTCGCTTCATCCGATTCTAGTTTGTGCTTTTCGTGTTTTGAATACTGTTTTGTTACCCAGTTTTCCTGGATTAGTTTTTTTTTTTTTCAGTTATCTTTGTTGACAGTTCCTGGATGTTCGGCCTCCTTTTGTTTGCTCCTCTGCCTTTGTTAGCTCTAAAGTTTTAAGTAAAGTTTCTTTAGTTACGTTCACCTGCCTGACTGTGGTGTTTGGGTCCTTTCCTCATCAATCCCTAACACTTAATATAAGAGTCCTGACAGAACAGCTCACCTGTCCACGTGTAGAGGAACACAGACTGTAATTTACCTTCAGAGCCTGTGTCAATAAAGTTACCGCTGCTGTGCCATGTGCGTAAAAGCGCATGTGCTACTAGTTGAAAAAATAAAAAATAAATAAAATATCGTTTCTACTGCTGTGGGATTCTGCAGGTATTTATAAGGCATGGGAAAGAAACTGACACACAACCAGTCGTGGGTAGCGAACAGGATTTCAGTAGGTCTATTAATGTTTCTGCAAGATCCTGAATTACAAAGCGAACTGAAGCAAACACCGTACTAAGACGTTTGCACGTTGATAAAACATTACGCACAACTTCAGATCTCCCCAGCAAATACTATGGCGTTCAACATGCGTTCTAAAAATATTTTTAGTGTAGTTACAGCATGACTGCAGAGTTCTTTAAATATATCCCAGCAAACTGTGACTTGCAAAATGAGATTAATAGACATCAGGTTTGCTGTTCCAACTTGGTTACAAATGTGTCCCTGCTAACTCCTCAGTTTTTCCATTGTTTCTACTGTTGCATGCAACTGTAGTGTTTCACTGTTTTCTAAAACACCTTTAAGGAAACAACCAAGTGATAAACTTCCTTCTCTTTTTCCAGGACCAACCCTCTGCCCCCGTGTCCCCTCACAAATGCCTCGTTACCTTGGAAACTACCAACAACAAGAAAGTGTTTCGAGGAAAGTCAAGGCTTCCGCCAAATCACTGCAAACTGGACCCCGAATAACAGAGAAAAACACCTTTACTGGAGGCGGATGAAGCTGCAGATTTAAAATCCGACTGTCTAGGAGGATTTTCTGTGAAGGAATGTTGGAGTCATGTCTGTCAGCTCCCGGATCGCTAAAGTCAGCTACAGGAACAGACCGAGCCAGCCCTCTGTGCCTCCGGAGACACTCAAAGAGATGCAGGTTTGAGCACAAAAGCTGAAAAAGTAGCAAGATAATGTGACAATTGATTTAAAATGTTTTTTTTATTAATGTGTAAAAAAACAAACAAACAAAAAAAAACAACATTTATGATTATCCACAATTAATTTCCACTCATTCCAATATATCTGGCTTAAGGTGGTTTATTGAGCACAGTTGAGCAGTTTTGCATTTATTCAGCTGGCCAGATTGCAATCAGGTCTTATTCAAAAACAGACCATTTTTCCTCCTTATTGCAAGCTCAACTATATATATATTTGTTACTGATTGTGCATGTGTACATCTAAAAAAATAGATTTGTCAAAGCATTTTGTCTAATTGTAATGCAAAAGGCCTCATACTGTCAATAATCAATAATCAGTATTGTATATTGTATTAATATTAAAATATCAGCAGGGTGATCAAAACTCCATTTAGAAGGTTTTCAAAACATATTTTTAATTAAATCATTCAATAATTTGACTTCAGCCTAAACTAATTACAGGTATCCATTTAGCATAGGTACAGTAAATGCAGTTAACAGAAGTATGAGTTGGAAAAGTGAAGCCTTACATCAGAATTCCCTTTACTGTTATGTGATAAAAAAATTAAAAAAAAGACAATGCTGGGATTAATCTGCTCTTCATTTTTAACTCAAACTCCCTCAGCCGTTCTGATAATTGCTCTGAGAATAACAACACTGTTACAGTAAACTCACTGGCCTCTCAGCTGTAGTTAAAAATAGCCGTGAACAACCTCCTGTACTGTGTGTTGGTTGTGTTATGAGCCTCAGTCCACTAGATGGTGGGGTGTTCTCAGTGTAGCTGCTGTAAAGTTGGATGATGTTGAACAGTCGAGTTTAAATCAGCTTGGTTTATGTCTAAATTTATCATTATCAAAATGAATTAACCAAGAAATCAACCTTTGACTTTCAGGTGTTTATCAAATCACTTCAGATGAATCAGTTCCACTATGATAAAGGTCAGAACTACATAGAAGGGATTTACATGAGTGTTGTTTAATCTGTGTTTTGTTTTCTCTATTTTGGTGCTTATGGCATTTTCTGCATTTCCTCAAAGTACAACCTTGCACACGGATTGTATATGAAGCATTCCTTCGTTAAACTGCATCGCTTAATTACCACTTAAGAGCAAGTACAGTTTTAAATGTTGCACTATGTAGGCTGAAGCATATTCAATTATGATTAAAAAAACATCTATAACTGCAGGAAATAAAAGCCACAGATTCTGACTGTGTGGATCTGCTCCATAGACTACAGACAAATTGATTCAGTTTCACGGTCATTTTTGTGCTTTGCTTAAAATGAAAAAAGATTTACAAAGCTGTTCTTGCCCTGTGTGGGTCAACAGAATATTGGACAGCTTCTACAATATCTGTCTCCATCAATGTTTGTATGACACTTGGCACATGCAGTTTATCGGATTTAATCTTGAAATTGCACTCAAGAGTTTTTAAAAACAAATTTCTAGGACTTAGACATCAAAGTCCATAAAAAAAGGGAAATCCTGTAAGTTGAAACGCAGCATCCTTGTGACCTTTTAACAGATTTGTTTCAACTGTCTATGTCTGTATTGGTGTACTTATTCTCTGGGAAAACAGTGGACCTCTCTGTGTCTGTCTGTCTGTCTGTGTATTCTCTTTCAGATCTCTCCACCCCCTTATTTATTATTTACAGTCACTCTCCTGTTTCATGGCAGCTCACAAGCAGACAGTTCAACACCGAAAATCAGTCATGGCATAGTGAAAAATTGATGACTGAGCCACTTTTTAATGCAAAGCTTTGCAATCATTTCGTCAATATCAAGCAGGCAGTCAGATCCTCGTGGAGAGAGCTGTGCTTCTCATCTGCTTGATGCCACACTGAACGCTAATGGAATTTAATATTAATTGGTGGGAGGTCTGTGTGTGTGTGTGTGTGTTCTGTGGGTAAATGATAAGGGTTACCCCATGAGAGCTGCAGCTAATGCTTCATTTCATTACAATCTAATTTACTGATCTTTTTTTTGTTGTTGCTGATTATTCATTAAATCTATAAAACGTCACAAAAATGACAGCCCAAGGTGGCATTTACAAATTGCTTGCTTTATCCAAAACAGAATAATTTACAGAAGTAGCACTAGTATTTCTGCAAGTGTTGCTGATTTATGTTACATTTATTGGCTAGCTGTATAATTTAACAATTGTTTGAACTCTGCTCCACGCGATGCACATGTGTTAACTTGTGTTACATGCTTTCATCAGCTGTTTTTGCAGTAAGCATCGAGGTTTATTCTTGCTTGAAGTTCTTTTTCCCCCATAGTAATTTTATCTTAAGGCTAAAAAGTGAGTTTAAAAAGCTAATTATATTCTGTCTCTATAGCCATCTTAAGAAGCTGTTACTATAGGGACTATTGCTAGTTTCAGTGAGCATCCAACAGCAATGCATAAAAGAGGTGTTTAGTGTGTGATACCTACTGTCTTTTAACAGGGTGACATATTTCTTGGTTTGGGTCATTTAGATTTAAACTACATCGTAACATTCTATATTTATTCCTCTTTTATTTGCTGTATCTGTGCTCTTTGAGAAATGATATCCCAGAATGTTTCCTACCTCTGCAGTATTCTACCTCCTCTCCACCCCCAGACTTCACCCTGTCGCTCACTTCTATTGTTGTGATAGACTTGTAAGGTGAGAGCAGGAGTTTGATAATTACCTTGCCGACAGGAGGTCATCCAACACCGCATTATCTAGTTAGCAGCCCCCTTTTTAGGAGCAACACTCTCATAATTTCAGGGCAGTAACCTTTCTCACATGGCAAATAAGAAGGCTGATTGCTCACATGCTGCAGCAAAGCCACTTGTTCTCTGCATTGTTGGAAGCTGTAATTCTCTGATGTCATGAAAAGCAAAGCCAATTAAGAGGGTGGAATGACTTGAAAAGAAGTGTCAGTGTGAAGGGCCGACAACGACGATGCTGCATTTTAAACCTGACTATCAAAACAAGGTAAGGTGACCCAAGAGTTCTGAAGTTACAGACGACTTGGCTACTTGACGATCTCCTTCGGCCAGATGTAATTCATCTTTAATGTGTCAGGATTCAGTAAACAGCTGATGTGTTTGTGTCATGTGCCTGGTAGAAAGCTGAAGCAATGCAGAAGAAATGTTTAATTCATGCGTGAAAGCTTAATTTAAAATGTTTTAATGTGCTTCAGGTTGTGCAGGCCTCTCATATGGAGCAATTCATCTCCCAATAGCTTCAGTCTGGTTTATTTTACATCATCAGAGCTGTTTTTGCATTTAGTAGTTAATGCATCTCTGAACAAGCCCATGTCCATGAATTATAAATCTGACACAACATTTAGTTTATTCAAAACGCAAGCTGCTGGTATAAATCTGAATTTTAACATCTCTGTTAATATCCAAAGCAAATTTTACCACACAAAACAAGTGACTGGGAATTTGTGCACTAAATATTAAGTAGAAATGACAACACAAGGTCAGATCACATTGTTTACTGCTTCTCTGACATTTGGGGGTTTTGCTCTTGTCAGATTGTGTCATCAAAAGTGAAACAGTAGAGAAAAAGTTAGACAAAAGAGCTGTGTGACGCCTGCTGGGGCGAATGTTTTTGAAATAACTGTTCACTTTTACTTAAAATAAGAAGTGAGTTTTCTTTAATCATTCACAAAGAATGTTTGTTGGGAAAGAACAGAATGTGGAATTTGGACTTTTTGCTACAGTTTTTTTATTTTTTAAATGACAACATTTACTTGGTGAACTGTCCCTGTAATGTGAGCTCAGGATCTAATGAACAATTAATCGTCTATGTGAGTTGGGTCTCCATGACTTCACACAGAACCCGCTCTTGAGCTCTTGTTTGCACTGTTGCCACTTGCAGATATTTAAGTGAAAACTGACATCCTCTGGCACCTTCTATCCTGTGAAACCGTGATACCTGAATTGTTTGCCTCCTGTGTGTCTGTGTGTTAATTCACAAGGCGGCACTATACAGCAAACAGAGCAGTGCGTCTTCCTTTCTACACCTTCTTCCATAGTGCTTTTATTTTAAAGGTGACCACATTGAGCACCACCATGTATTTCTCACACATTGCCTGAGTTTTTCCTATTTATTTACCCTGTTCATGGGGGATCATGTCTGTCCAGGCCACAGCTGGCTGCAAGAACTCACAGGCCATTAAACATAAAGCAGGCATAGCTTCAGCTCAGCTGGCTGAGTGGTCAACACTGACAACCTGATAGGGCGAAACCCTTCAAGGGTGAGAGTATACAGCTCCCCTGTGTGTATGTACATGGGAAAGTGATAGCAGGGTATAGAGGAGATATAGAAGGCCTGAGTTGGGGAGGCGAGGAGCTGTCATGTCGCAGGTGTTTAGAAAGCAGCTCTGGAAACAAATTGTGTCCAAGGTCATTCAGGTAAGAATAATCCTGCAGCACTGTTGTTGTTTTGTATTTTGCTGTGTCCTTTGAGGTTTCTCTCCCATTATAGTGTATCCATCCACATAATTCTCATGTATTATGCAAAGCACTGGCTCTGCTGGCATTTTTAATTTACTAAAGTGTGATTTGGAATAAAATGGATAACACAAGCTGCAAAACTTTATGCACAGCTGCTGTGTTGACTTAAGCAGTGTGTGTTTTATCTGTTCCCCAGAAGATTTGGATTAAAAATGACTAAATTTATCATCGATGCCAAATTGTCCTGTTGTACATTTTTTATCACAACTGTTTTCTCTTTAATTCCAAAAGCCACAGTTTGTTTATTATAGGGATTGTCAGTCTCGCCGTAGCTTATCTCATGATGGAGCTTTGTTTGCTTCAGAAAGTTATTAATGCTGTAGCTGGCATTACACGAGCCTGTTAGTGATGACTTCTGTGTCTGTGTTATGGGAATAACTAAATGTGGATGTGTGTGTCTGCCATTGTTGGAGGCTGCTATTGTTGGCTGGGGTGTTTTGTGTGTTTGTGTATTGCATTCAGTGCTGACTTAGTCTGTGTGTTTGAAAAATCTGCATCGTGTCTGTATTGTCTGTGTCTGCCCTGAAGACTGGGTTGGATGTTCATACAATTTGGAATAAAGGCAGAGAGAAGGTGTGAAATGGCTGGTCGCCCAGCAACTGTTGGCTTGGCTCGCTTTTTTTATGGTCGACCTATGATGCAAGTGTTTGTGCGTGTATAATGTGTGTCTCCAGAGACTTTAACAAGGCTGGTGTGGTTTACTGTCACAGTTCTGCAGTGGTTTGTTCAAACTTTTTTGAAATACTTGAATAAATGTCTCTATTTTGTGATGTAAGATTAGGTGAATTAATAAAATTCAAATTAGAGCTTTTTTCCCTCTTGCTCTCCTCTTGCAGCATATTTGTCCTTTCAGGAATCACTGAAGATTACTTACCTTGAAATAAGACCAGCAGTCTATGAATGATGAAGCTGCAGAGGTCATACATCTGGAGCTCTGGGTTGGTGTGTTTCACATGAGTGGGGACAAAAGATCTTTTCTGTTCTCATGGATATTCCAAGATATTCTTTGCTGTGGTATAACAGAACCCAGATACCAACATAAAGGGGCAGTGGTGGCCTAGTGGTTTGTGAAGCGGACTTGTAACAGGTGGGTCGCCGTTTCAAGCCCCGGACTGGCAAGAGGTTGAGGTGGGAAAGTGAGAGAGTGACTGATTGTCCCAGTCACCACCACTGTGGGCCCCTGAGCAAGGCCCTTAACCCCTGACTGCTCTCCGGGCGCTGCACCGCGGCAGCCCAATGCTTCTAGTATGTATACTTCAGGTTAACTTTGAATAGGATGGGTCAAAATGCAGAGAAGAATTTCCCCAAGGGGATCAATAAAGACTAGATTATTATTATGATTATTATTATTATTATTGGATGCTTACATGAAGTGTAATTAAGAATGTTCATGAGTGAAGCCTGTCGTCTCGTTGTGCTTTACAATATTACTACTATCTGTTGAAGTGACCTGTAATTTTCAGCCACTGTTCCATAATGCTGTTGAAGAAGAGTTAAAAATTCAGCAGATATTGAGGGTGATGCAGGTGTATTGCAGGTGGACGCTATTCTGGCTCCTTTGAAAATGTGTTGTGTGTCATGTTTTGCTACACAAACTTGCACGTCACTTTGGGCATTGCCTGATCTTTTTTTAAAGCTGCTAATGGGCTAATGTGTCGCTGCTCTCACTAACTATGTCGACACCCACAGCTTGTGAGATTGTTCCCTCTCACCCCGGCTTCACATGACCAAACCCCCAGGCTCTAACAAGAACCAATACCTTGACTCTAAAGCACTCCAACTTGTAGTGTACATAGAACTGTCCCTTTTTATTTATTCTATGTACTCACTTTGTTCTCCCTTAATTTCTTCTTCCTTTCGTTTTCCACTTCTTTCCATGTTTACTTCTTCCTTCTACTTTTTCCCCTTATTGTGCATATCTACTCATCATATAATCCAAACTATGTCCCTTTACCCTTTTTGATATTCAGTCAGATTAATCCTTTTTCTCAGCTCTTGCTTTCTCATCTACATCTCTTTTATCAGTTTTTTCCCCACTTCTTTCTTCTTCCATTGCTTCATGTCTATCTAATCATCCTTTGCCATCTCTCAGACACGACATCTTTTATTCGCTTTTTATGTTCATTATAATGTCTTTCAAGGTTCTATCTGGTCTGTCCTTCAAAACCTGTCACATCTGTTCTTTCCAATATGATTCTTACATGTACAGCATGTCCTGTGCAGCAGTGCACATACAGATTTTATCAGTCTGCTTCAGCTGGTGTGAAAAAACATACATTTAAGGATAAGGCTGCATGATGGTAAAATCAATGCTTTATAAAGTAGCTTACATACAACCACATGGAGTGTAGTTACCACACAAGGAAGAGAGAAAACACGAAAAGAAACTTGATGACTTATTTTGTGATTCTTGGTGTTAAAGTTTAACCCACTTGTTAACAATTGCCTAAAAACAACTGGTGCATAAAAGAGCTGGCTCTAAAGTGTTGTATTTTTGGCAGCTAGTCTGAGCAGAATGAAAGAGGGCCTGTTAAAAGAAGGTCTGGCCATGGTGACGTCAATGCAAAAAGTATTTTAATCCACAAAGAACTATTTCTGTCATCTCCTGTTTAAATTCCAGACGGACAAAATGAAGAGTAAATGAGAAAATTTAAATGCACCCTGCAGCCAACACATCATGTACCACCAGGCTTTATGTAATTTATTGGCTGACCTTGTTCCTGTGTTACTAAGCAGCAGTACCTGGCAATCCGTTGTGGTTGATTTTGCTGTCCCACCATCCTAAACGCAGGCCATCGCCTGTTGTAGACTGGCTATGCTGTCAGTTAACCCATTCTAACAAAGACCTCAGATAATTTTTTTTCTGTTTGGCTGGATGCTAAGAGAATTACAGGGGAGACATGGAAGGACCTGATATTTTGTGGAGCTATATTCAAAATAGAGAAGGATGCTGTGGTTGTTTGAATGGAACATGATTCAGGTGATGTCTGAGTTAAAGTTTAGGGCCACAGTCATTCCAAGTATGTAAAGTATAACTTAAAGACTTTATGCTCTGTTTGGTTATGTGAAGGAGACAGTTTAGAATGTGAATTTTCTTTAAACGACATTTACTTTAACACCAAGTGGATGTACAGTGTGACATGGTATGCTAATAGTACTAATTAAAATTGTCCTTACCTTCTGTTTAGCAAAAGTTGAAAGAAGAGCGTGAAGCTAAGCGGGCTCAGCTGGATGGAAGACATGACTACATCCTCAGTATTGTGGCTTCATGTCTGGGATTGGAGAAGGCTGATGTGGAAGATGCCATACTGGAGGGAAACCAGGTACTTTACACTCAGATTATTATTATTTTTATTATTATTATTGCAATCTAGTTTGGATTAAGATTAGACTTTAACCAAACCTGCACTGTTCATTAGGTGCTAAAAAGGCTACATGATGATGATGTTGTCTCTTCATCCTTCTCAGATTGACCGTATGGAGCAGTTCTTTGTGGCTAATGGTCTTCCACATCTCATGTTCTACTACCAAACCACTGAGCAAAACGAAGCAGGTAACATGTGAAAATGTACACTCATTGCATCAAAAATAAATGAAAATAGTCTATTATACCCTTGTCCTGTATGAAATTATCTTTGTCAGTGATTCTAAATAATATTAAGATCGCATTAGGAGGTCAAAGATGCATGGTTGCCATGATACGTTTGGTTGTTTCTGTGTCCACTTTATTTCAGCAGCCACATCTGCAGCCTCTGCGCCTGTACAGCTTGTTTCCCAGCAGCCTGGTCACAGCAAGAAGTCTAAAGTGTTTGTAACAGACGGGAGGGACGTGGCTCTGACTGGAGTGTGTGTCTTCTTCACCAGAGCCAACACTTTGAAGGCAATCACCTCTGAGAACATACACAGAGTGAGTCACTTTGTACTGTTGTGGGAATTATAAGTGGAAAATCATATGTTTGTTCAAGCTAAGTGAAGGCTGATTGGTCACTTTGCCTGATGGCCCACCAACAATACACAATTAAAAAAAAAGAATAAATAAAAATAAATTCAGTAAAACATTAATTTCTGTAGGATTTTGTGCCATCTATTTTACAGTAATTTCCCATTTGTGCGATAAATGATGTGCATTAACTAAGAAAGGCCTCTTTCATCCAGAGTTACTAAGCCAATGGGGGGTTCTGCAACAGTACAGGCAGTTCTGGCTATTGATTCTTTCTGATCACCTGCTGTCAGCAACAAAGCTAATCACCACCACTGGTAACAGGTCATGTCTGCTACAAGACGCTCACAGCAGAAAGGGCAGAAAGGACAGTGTGTTTGTGTTTGTGTCTGTAACAGAGAAAGAGATGGAGCTTGTATACAGGACTGCTGCTGTGCAAGACTTACTGTACTAGCAAATGATTTAATTACATTTAATAAAAACAAATAAGAATAATCATATTGAATTAATTAAAGGAGGAATATCTCGCTTTTACACTTGTAAAATATAGTTTGTTTTCCTATGACGTTTATGTACATTACTGTACTAGATTATTATCTCTTTTCAGGATGTGAATTTCAACATGTTGGACACGACAGAGGTGGGTCTGTTAAAAAGTGTGGAGCAGTTGCTCTCTGAGATTTTCATCCCCACACTGAGGAAGATTAACCATGGCTGGGGGGAGCTGGCCCAGGCCCCGGCTGTCAAACAGGACTTCATATCCTCACTGGAAAGCTTTGTGTCTGTTCTGGCTGGAGCACAGGAGAGTCTGCAAGAAAAGGTAGGAAACAGACACTGACATTTTTTAAGGATGAGTAAAACACTTAAGGTAAAGGTAAAGCACTTAACCATAATAATCACATGACCAGTAGTTTATTGCCTGCTTCATTCAAGTAGTAAGACACTCATTAAGAGCTCTCCAACAGGTGTTGCAACTGTAAAATGACTGTACATTGATCACAGCTTCTTTTTTGATGCAATACAATGTTTGTTCCTAAACTTGTTTGGGAACAAACAGTCACATTTAGAGACAAATTAATTATAGACATAACAGACTGATAAAAAAAAAACTGAATCCTGTCATGGCTTGCCTCCAGGTTACCTTGAAAGAATGTGACACATTTGACTTGCGGGTGCTGAAAGGCCCATCAGACTACATGGCAGCAGCCAACAGCACAGAGACCATCGAGAAGACAGAGGCCTGCATGAAAGTATGGATCAAACAAATAGAGCAGGTGAGAAGTTATTTTCAAGTGTTCCATTTATCTTCAGACTTGCTGTGATGTTGTGCTCCTCTGCAGCATGTTGTGAAGAGCAATTTATGGCCCAATTTTGAAAGAGAATTTATTCCCAGATCCCGGTTTGCTTGGGTTCTCTTTGAGTGTGCTTTGAATGTGGAGCAGGTGAAACTCTACAGCTCCAGCGTGAGACAAAAATGTGATTGGATATGTGTTAAATATTTCATAGAGCTGGAACAGCAAATGCTTAAAATGCATGTTCATCTTGAAAGGAAGCAACACTATCAAACAGTGCAGATGCAAAGTATGTACTTTTTGCCATATAGGTAATTTATTCAAGTATGACTGGGTCCATTAGGGAGGGTTGCAAGTCTGCCACAATAAATTAAATAAAAGGAATATGTGAAATCCAGGAAAAGCAAAGTATAAACTTCAGAAAAGGTGCTTAAACAGCGAGTAAATATGCAGTAAAGCAACTCTGTTCTCCAGGTTCTAGCTGAGAGCGACCAGCTGAGGAAGGAGGCCGATGATCTGGGCCCTCGGGCTGAACTGGACCACTGGAAGAAACGAATGTCCCGCTTCAACTACCTCCTGGACCAGCTGAAGAGCCCCGATGTCAAGGCTGTGTTTGGCGTGCTGTTGATGGCCAAATCTAAACTAATAAAGGTCAGAAAATGTACAGATTTCTTCAACTTTACTTTGCTAATTTTGCCAAAATGTTCTCTATCAATAATTTCAGTGTTTAATTCTTGTTTTCCTTTAAGATGATGTTTTTACAAAAATCTTCCATGTAAAATGTTTAAGATTGCAACGTTCAGATTGTTGCAGTCTTCTTTAAATGCAATAAGGGTGTGTTTGATCCAGTCATGGCGGGAGCTGGACATTAGGATCACTGATGCAGCCAACGAGGCCAAAGACAATGTCAAGTATCTCTACAGCCTGGAGAAGTTCTGTGACCCGCTCTACAACAGTGACCCTGTAAGAAAACGCTTTCATCTTTAAAAAAAAAAAAAAAGAGAGAGCAGTAAAACAAATTAAATATTCATGTACATCTAACTGCACATGTAACACAGATATGTAACTTTCTGTGATTTCTGTTTCATTCCAGGTGTCAATGGTGGACGCAATCCCAGGTCTGATTCACGCCATCAGGATGATTCACAGTATTTCTCGCCACTACAACACATCGGAAAAGATTACATCGCTTTTTGTCAAGGTAGGGACAGCTGCTGCTCTGCAAAATGGAACAAAGATTAAGTGGATTGCATTTTAATCAGCAAAGTGATTCAGAAAAGGTGTTTTGAGATCTGTAATTTTCAGGCTTTTTGTGGATGAATAAAAAGAAACATTGAAAGAGTAAATTATTTCCCACTTTTAAGCACAAACGTTTCCATTTAAAACATCACTTTGTAGAAATTAAATGATGTATTTATGAAAGAATAGATGGGAACAGAAAATGAACGTCAGAATGTTTTTCTGACTGTGCTAGAGCACTCAGACAAATTGCCCCTTTGACTTTTTATCACTTGTGCTGATGATAATATGTGCACTGATATTTTTTGGTTGCATATACCGTCTCAAGTTGATTGGATGCACAATAAATTCAAATGTACGTCTTCGTTTCACCGTCTATGTCTTCAGGTGACAAACCAGATGATCACAGCCTGCAAAGCCTACATCACTAATAATGGCTCTAATTCTATATGGGACCAACCTCAGGAAGTTGTTGCTGAGAAAATCAAAGCTGCAATCCACCTAAACCAGGTGATGTTTACTGCTTACTGGAATATGTTGTTTTTGTATTTACCTTGTCAAGAAATGTGCTTTCTTTGCAACAGTGTAGCTGTATTATTTGAGTTGATTATTTGAGAAACGTCAACCAAACAAATAAATGTATATATAGTTTTTAAAAATGTGTGTATTGTAAGATATGTGTTGCTCTTCTACATAAAATAATATTAATTTCTATATCACCCAGGATGCAATGGTTATTTTCAAACAGAAATCATTACCACCTCAACATGATAGATGTATGAAAATGGTTTTGTTTTCTGTCGAACTATGTTGTCCAGGAGTATCAACGATGTTTCCATAAAACCAAAAAGAAACTGGAAGAGACTCCCTCAGAGAGACAGTTTGACTTCAGTGAGATGTACATCTTTGGGAAGTTTGACACATTTCAGCGACGACTCAACAAGATCCTGGAGATGTTCAGCACCATTTCCACCTACTCTGCCCTCCAGGACTCTAAGATTGAGGGACTGGAGACCATGGCAACCAGATATCAGGTGGGTATACTGTTAAATCAGATTGTTGTCAAAACATTATGATAACAGTGAGACATTAGCTGATGAAATGCTACTGCTCACCAGCTGAGCTAGTGTTTCTCTTGCCATCTATTGATAATAAATGTGTTGCCTTTAGATGGCAAATGGAAGCTTTAAATGGAGACATAAAGTTATACATCTCCTTCATAAGTAATGCATACATGAAATATGAAAAGACATTGATATACTGTAGTATTCCTTTGTGAATGACTTGGAAAAGTTACAAATTTTAATATGAAAGTATCTGAAAGATTCTTCTGAAGTTAAAACAAACCAAAAAGAAATAAAGTTTATGTGAAATAGGTCTATACTGATGACTCAATATTATATTTATTAATTGCAATTACTGAATTTCCTAAATGCCTGTGATCTAATGAAGGAATATAAATATTAAATGCATTAACAGTAAGAACATCAGTGCAGCTCAGGAGACTACAGTAAGTGAGTTTGTTAACAAAGCGCTTCAAGCTTTACAATTAGAGATGAAGGTAGCAGATTACTATGTTTCTTCCTGGTTTCCTGCAATTTAAAATAGTTATTTCACATTGCACTGCTTGGGTTATAGAAAAGCGTTTCTTCAATAGGCAGTACACTGTCTGTAATTGGCGTGCAGGCATTTGCCCTTGAGACTCTATTGATGTGTTCTGTCTGTGTGTTTCTGCTTCCTTGGATGCACAGACTGTAGAAATGCAGGAGAAATGGAAGGTAATGTATCACTGGTCTCTGAGGTCTTCAGCTTTTAGCAATGCATGGCCTGTTTTTTTTACTGTTGAAGCATGACTGTACAAATAACAATATGACATCACTAACTGCATGGGACATGGAGAGAGAACCAGCAGTTTAACCTCTGTTTGTTTCAGATTCATGCTGCATTCATGTTTTTTTTTTTTTGGTAGGCCAAGTTCTATTTACCTGCATAATATTTGTTTTTCATTAAATTTCACCATCTTGTATGTGAGTGCAAACCAGACCTTATGCAGATTACAGGCTTTGGACGACCTGCATCCTTCCCTGTTTAATTTAAAACTTGCTCTAAACACTAAAAAAGACAGATTGTATGCATTTCACAAAGACATGTGCCACTGATGTTCCTTTTAATACTATTATGCTTTAAAGACCCAACTGATAGTCCAGCTTTAGATTTAGTTAGGGATCTGAATTGTTCTTGTATTGGCCTATAAGCCTTTTTTCTTCTTTTATGAGCTTTTGTAATACCAAAATATGCAATTCATCCTACAAGCTACATTAGATTATGGAGGTATCTTCTACACTCTCAGTGCTGCAGACAGACATCATCCTCACTCACCACTGCTGGTTGTGTGAAAAGGTTGGATGTTCATCAGTGGCACCTAAGGCTTCAGCAGATCTGTGTCTTAATTTGTAAAGCCTTGCTATCTAAACGTCCGACCTATTTAACATCTTTACTAGAGTTCAGAGTTAATAACCGTAACCACAGATCACAGGAGGGACTGGCTTTGAAAGTTCTTGGTTTCCACTAGAATGCACCTTACTACAGTAATGAGCTGCAACACAGCTTGAAGTTATAGACGCTTGTTCCTCTGAGGGACTTTAACTTCACATGCATATATTTCTAACACTATTCAGAGCTGTTTTAATTAGTGTGGTTATATATATATATATATGTGTGTGTGTGTGTGTGTGTGTGTGTGTGTGTGTGTGTGTGTGTGTGTGTGTGTGTGTTTTTTTTTTTTTTTTTTTTTTTTGT
>OMNN01051955.1:0-17959 GCA_900302755.1 Chromis chromis | reverse complement strand
CCCACCCCCCCTTCCCCACACCCCTCTTTTCTTTATCTCTGACGCTTTAACTAAGTGAGGACAATGGTGGAAAGAAAAAAAAAACCTGACCTCTCTTAAATATAGAGATTTTCAGACACACCGTGTTATGAGAAGAAACCCTAAAGACGAATCTCGCCCTTTAAGGCTTAAATCTTAAGACTTTGTGCTCTGTTGTCGGGCCATTTTGACCGAAACATGCAGCAACCCGATAGGTCGAGAGAGGTATGCGTTGCCTCGATTCTCATCTTAAATGAAGAGGGTTGGTTTTTTGCCTTTTCTCTTTTTTTTTTTTCTTCTTCTTCTTCTTCTTCTTCTTCTCCCCTCCTTAAATTATGCAAATGCCTTAGATGTGTGGTCCCGCTTAAGACACTCAGTTTTGCTTGTGGTCTTATTGCGGTATTGAGTGCCTTTACAGTGAATGCACACCACAGTCCACAGCACAAAAAGTCCCCCTAAAGGCTGAAAGGAGTTCAAAGCATTCAAAAGACAAAAAGGACTAAGCTGGGATTTTTTTATGTAAACTGAAAAGAAGAATAAAATATAAGTTCCCTATTGGTGCCTGTTATGGCAGTGGCACCCATATTAAAGCATTATGTTAGGACATAAAGGCAGCCCTAAAATTTTTCCTTGCACGCCATATGCAAAGAAGAAACGGGAATAACTTAGCGAGGCGGTGGAGTTTGTAACACGAAACCACTGAATGCTCTTTTTGACACACCATTGAGGGAACAAGGAATTCAAAAGAGGTTATATTCGATCAGGTTTTCTGCCTCAATAGGTTATAATCACTCCTAAAGTATTGAGCACTACACAGAGAAGAGAGCTTCTAAGGAGGCTAATCAGCAGGTTTTCTCCCTATTATCGTTTCCCATCTGAGGGTAACAGCGCACAGAAGTACCCCCTTCTATTGATTATCTGGACTGGAATTTAAATATTAATACACTGCCCGGCCCTGCTTGGCACTCTCTCTAGAGCTGGGCTGCATGGCAAAGCACTCATTCCCCAGATTAAAAACCCCTTCTTTTTTTTTTTAAGCACAATCCTGCTCTCTTTTCAGCTACAAGAAAAAAACTTCAAGGGGGAAGTTGAGAGGAGAAAGGGGCCAGAGCTTCTGTGTCTCTGCAGTGAATTCAAAGACGACACTTTTCCTTCAGGCCTGGGTCTGCTGAAGATGCAGGAATCACACGGCAGCCATTTAACCGCTGCTATCTGCTACAGAGATACGCAGACCGACGTGCTGCGTCCTCTGGTTGGCTGGTCAAGTTACAAAAAAGAAAAAGAAAAGAAAGAAAGAAAGAAAATGGGGGATTCACTGAGCTTTTAGCATGCAAATTATGTCGGAAAATAAGGCCGTTTTACAGCAAAAGTTGGCGAGTAAACCCCCTCAATAAGAGCCAGCTGAAATAGGAGGAGCCCACATAAATATAACACGATAGCTTCTCGTACGTTCTGTACATTACATCCACTCGACCTTGTGAATGTGCACATTTGCCTTCGGGGCCTGGTTGCGCACGGAGGGGACAAAAGCGTGTTGACATCAATATTGGTGGGGCAACCCAAACACACAACTCATGGCCCCACTTGACATGTGAACAGTGAGCCACAACAGAAGATACACTGTGTAACGTAGAGCTGGGTGATATGGCTAAAAAATATGATGATAAAATGTTTCATTTCAGTTGATATCGTTAAAGGTTTCATTTGAACTTAACCACTTTAGCCTATTTATTAAGGTAGAAACATAATCATTTTAATGTTAACACAATAATGAAAATACAAATAAATGACCTAACCTTCGACACGTTAACGAATTTCCGTTTCCGGTCGTTTCTTTGCTTCCGTCATATTTTCACTCACTATGGGCTTACTAGCAATATAAAGTCATGCACCTCTATGGAAACAGCAAAACCAAGGTATTTTGTGCTTTATGACACATAATGCAAAAAATCATAACAAAAGAAAAATTAAAAGTTGGATTTCTTTAAATATTTATTTTACAAAAATTTTAAAAATCTGGATTTAACATTTTACACAGTACCTACAGGTGTTACGAATACTGGAAAACAAATGGAGACTGTACACACTATAGATATTTTACTACTTACGTTTTTATTGTGTTTCCATTCTTGTCTCCTCTCTGCTCTGGGTAAACACAGCCTGCAGTTCAACCAAAAAGTTCTTGTATTTTTGTTGTGTGCTTGTTGGTCACAGCTAAATAATTATTTGTGTTTTGGAGAATCTGGTGCAAACAGTTTCTTTTTAGTAAATCTTTACACCAAGACATGCAGAGTAAAGTGATTTTGGTGAAATGTCACAATTTTAAACTTAGATTTCCTGACGGAACTTTATGTTAGAGATAAGTAGTTCAAGGACCTCTGGAAAGTTTAAATTTTGATCATAGGACATCCTATTCTTTCTGTTTTTACCGTTTCTGGCTCTGATAAATGGGTAATTTTGGCAGTTTCTAAAAAGATAACATGCATTTCACACCTGCCGGTGGGTTTTGGTGTTCAGAGGGTTTAAATGAAAAGGAAAGTAAGACCTGGAGAAACATGGAGGGTGTGTCGCTGCTAGACCAAGATCAGGTTAAGGTTATGAGTGGCTGGCCTGGACCCAGTATCATCGGAGGGTGACCCACACTGGCCTCCACATCCTCCTCGACGTCAAGTTCGTCAATCCTCGGAGCAGGCTGCTGGGAATGTGTTGCTTAGGTGGAAGTGGTGGGGGACACGAGGTCATGGGTGTTTTTAGATCACCAAGCCTGTCTCACAAGGGCAGCCACTAGCCCCACCAGCCGCAAACTCCACCAGGGAGTTGCTTCCCCCAGGAGACCTGCACTGAAGCCACAAGGAGTGATGGAGGGTGAAGAAGCTCCATTATCAGGGAACACGACAGGCTGTTAACAGTAAGGAGGAAGCATGTTTGGAGTTTGTTTACGCAACTGAACTTTAATTATGTTTGATTATGTACCTTCATAGTGGTTTCCATCTGTTGCATTTAAGTGGAACTATTGAGAAATGTTCTTATTGCTATAGGACGTGTCTGTCGCCTGTACATAACACTATCATCTTATCGCCCAGGTCTAAGTGTAACGTCGACTAAGTTTGAGCAGAAACATAGCGTTTTCATTGAGATAAGCCAAATACAGATGCAAAACTAGATGTGATATTAACAAAAACGGAGGACAGTTGTCCTGCAGTTAATTTCCCTCCGTGGCACCTCAATATACACCTCAGCATTATTTTCACGTTATGAGCCAGAGGGATCAGCCAAATCCTGGAGTAATCACCCGAGAGCTATATAATGAAGAGATCAGCCCAGAGCACAAGACAAACAATTTAGCATGATGTTAAGTCCCCGTCTCATACAGTGAGAGAGATGTCCATTAATACACCTGCCTTGATTTGCATTCATACTAGTTGGGCCCCTGAGTCAATCAGCTCTTTTCACTCTGAAATTGGTTCCTAAGATACATAAAGCTTTGCCTCTCTGTATGAGATGTACTGAGGCTGTAATAGAAACTGCTGCTGAATTTGGTCTGACGGACTCCACTGAGCCAGTGAAAGTATCATTTCTGGAGATTATTTCTTTTTGTGTTGCACACATTCTCCTCTCTGTATCAGGCTATAATTGTATTTTAATGGGAAAATAAACAGAAAAAGAATGTAGAGCATGTGTATAGTCTCCCAAGACTAGAGACTAGAGTTGAGTTCTTTTTTTAAATGTCTTGATTTTAATTGTCCTTCCTAGTTTTTAGTTCCACAAAGATCTTCATATCCACTCAATTGCAATATCTTTTTTTCTTTGAATCTTCAAAGAAGTCAGACACAGGTCATTCCAATGCAAATCTCCTTACGGTTGGAATAATCTTTCTCTGTTTCTAAGATTTAAATCCTCTTTTTGTTTCTTCAGGTCATCTTCATTTTCTCAACCTAAAACAACCTGTTTATGCTTTTAATATGCAGGCTACAAATCTATCTTTATGTCGATGTAATTAATGTCCTTTTCGTGTGTATAAAATAGATTTTTCTTCGACAATAACTGTGATCTGGGGGTATTGATGGGAGAGTGAGAGCTGTCTGTATCTCTAGTGTATATTATGTTGTGCTGTTTTGTTTGCATGTGTCGATAAGACGAGATGCTTTATCACAAGGGGACGTCCTTTCAATTGATTTGAATACATTTTCTTTAGGAAATAAGATGTAAAGATTTATGTCAGCCCCATGTCTGCACTGTAAGCATGAAGCTTAAGTTAGTTAGCCTAGCTTAGCATCAAGACTGGAAGCAGAGGTAACAGCTAACAAGCCTGTTTCTGTTCAAAGTGGGAAAAAAAGCCTATAAAGCTCACTAATTGACACGCTGTCGGCCTTGAGCTCCAGCAGAAAGTGTCGTGACAAACCAAGCAGGTCCCCAGGCATGCCTTTTAGCCACATGTAAATGTGGTGTTGACAATGAAGAAATATCATCCCAAAAACCCCTGCACTGCCACTGCAAGACCATGGAGGTGCAGAGGGACCTAACACCTCCACTTGTTCTGTCTACCATCCTTCAGATACAACAAAGATAAGGAATTAAGGAGAAAAAAGTATGGAGTGTTGCTGTGACACATCAATGGGGTCACCTACACAAAGTTACTCCAATGATGGAATGAGGCAACAGGCGACCCGACAAAGTAGCTCGAACCACCACTGCACTACAAAGTCTCCTAAATACCCAAAAACTTTAGTTCTGTGCAACAACGCAACACAGATTACAATCGTTATCATCCCCGTCCAGTTATACCCGCTCCAGTCCTGCAACTCTGAACCCTACTTTCTTTATTTAATGCGTATCAATGGGGTTTTGCCTCCTCGTGCAGACCTTGTTGCTGTTTTTATGTCAAAAGTGAAAGAAACTTGCAAGTCATAGGACATGAGTAAACATAAGTTGCATGATGTGGATGCAGGCTAATAAAGAAGAATAGGTTCAACAAATGTAGGAATCTAACAAATTTACAGCAACTTTATCGTAAAACTAATATGTTTCTGCACTGTCGACATTTGTAGCTGTTACACATTTTGGTGCAAGATTGTGTTATTGAACAGTGGCTAAGCTCTGCATGCACTTCTGTACAATTTGGGGATATGGGTAAACATGTTCTACACATGTGCGGGGAAAACAGCAAGAAGAAGAGCTGCTTTGTTGTTTGTGTTTGAGTGGACAACATGATATAGTCAAAAAGAGAATATAGTGCAACCACCAGTATAAACACTGACATGCACCAATCAGCCACAACATCATGACCACTGACAGGTGAAGTGAATAACATTGATCATATTGGTACTATGTGGTGTTCTGCTGGAAAACTTTGGATTTTGCCATCCATGTTGATGAGACTTAGACACCCAAATAAACATTGTCCCTGAACAAGCACACTCCCTCATGCAAATGGCAATCCCAAATGTCACTGGACTATCCCCACAGGAAAATGCACCCCACCACATGGCAAAAACATCAACCAATCAGGAACATCTTGAGGAACATGACAGTGGCCCAAGATGTTGATTTGACCTCCAAACTTCCTAGACCCCATTCTGATCAAGCATCAACAGGATGCAGTGGAACAAGTTTGATTCACAGAGTACCCAAAGGATCCACTGCCAACATCCTGGTGCCAGACCCCGTAGGACACCCTGAGAGGTCCTCTTGTCCATGCCCAATGGTTCAGAGCACTTTTGATGACATAAGGGGGACCAACACAATATTAGGCAGGTGGTCATAATGTTATGCCTGATCGGTGTATATGGTACAAATCTTTAAAAAAAAAATTAAAAAAAAGCATGCAGACAGTCTACATCCTGTAAAGTTCAGTGTAACTCATGGATGTTGGATGGCCAATTGTCTCTGCCTGCTTTCAGTCTTTATGCTAAGCTATTAGCAATTAAAATGAATGTTCTTATCCATGTTTATTTTCCAGTTTTGAACTATGGCTTAATATCAACAGCTAATTCTTCTCATTACAGAAATATTAACTCGTATAATTCACCATTACAGTTAGTCAGACACCTTGTGACTCTGTTGTAGGTGATTATGGAACTTTTCATCTGATGCCGCTATCACGGTTGCTCATCCCTGCTCGTACTAAACATCCAACCTCATTCTGAGTATTAGTGGAGTTTTTTCTGATTAAACTGTCTCGGAGAGGTGAGGACCTCGTCATACACCTCTGCCACATGATAATGTGACAGCAAAGGCCATTAATGCAAGAGCACAGAGGTCATTAGCATCGCTCCATGGTGTAGCATAAAGTAATCACCTCCTGAGATCCGTCTCCTGTGACTGCTGTACGGTCTGTCCTCCCCCTGTGGTTATTCTCTACACGTGTAAGGTCAGTTAATGATGGTGGACAGAGATATCTGACCAGGGGAGCCGCTCTGGCAGCTGATTATGCTCTGCTCCCGACACTTCTTAATCAGCCACGAGATGACAAGGCCGACACAGTTAAGGATTTTAAACATTCCCTGCTGCTCATCAAAGATGTTGCAATGAGAGCCGGCTGACCATAAATTGGAAAGAGTGGGTAGGTGTGAAACTCCGGTTTTCCTGCAACATTTCCACCTTCCAGAGGGTTTAATGAACAAAGTCCCAGCATACCGGATCATAAAAATAACATTCCTGATTAATTTTAATGTAAAAATACAGCTGTGAATTTTTACCTCCGTGCAGTCATCTAATAATGGCGGAGTTTAATGACTAAGCTTTATACTGGGGGAAGAAAGCCATGCTGCTGAAGTGATCACACAACTCGGCATGCTGAGGAATTACATCCGTACCGGCTATTACAAACCTCCTAAATAGAGCTGCTCGATATCGGAAAAAACTGAAAGGATGATGTTAACATCATCCTTTCGGTAGCTGAAATTTTTCCATACGACTGACTAGGGCTGCAAGGTGAATGCCAAAATGATGATCCGAATTATTTTGATCAGTATCGAGATCACGATTATTCACTGATTTTACAAAGTATTATTTATTGCACTTGTACATATCAATAAACACAGTGCTGCTATGACATCCATGCAGTGTTACCATCCTGCTAACTTGCTTGTTGTGCGGACTTACTAGCTAGCTATTTTTCTTTTTAAAATTTGAAATCTGAATCTTTCCAGAAACATCTGGAGTCTGCCAGCCACCTCAGTGACAGCCACATAGTCAGTGTTGCTAATCTATGGTTTCCTCTAGAGTGTTCATACATGTGTATACGGTCATGTCCAGGTGCGACACTGGCCGAGGGGTCTATGACATGCTTTGACATGTTGTGATATTTGCTTTGATAGTAAGAAATCAGGATTCCTGTCAACCCTGTCTCATACAAATTACATTCATATATAAATAAAACAGGCATCACACTTATGAACTGCATCTGAGTGGGCAGGAGGAGGTTGAGGTGGATGGCGGGCCTACAAAACACCTCACACCCCAGTGACTCGGTGTTGCATCCGCCCTTCTGTTGGATCAACAGAAGCATTTTGGATCTGGTTTTGACTAATGTAAAGAAATCTGTTGTAGCTCAAGTCATTGGGTTTTTTCTGTTTTAAAGAAGACAGTATTTCCTTAACCTGCCGAAACATAATCATTAAACAGGCAGAATAACGGTGTAGTCTCTACAGGAAGATGTTGTGCTGCAACATGGTATATTTTGGCATTAAAAATGGAATCAGATTGTAATCATGTTTCATTCCAAACATACTTTCAGTTGCCATTTAGTTTTATATAAAGGTAATTTCTGAGTACAGGGTTGAACAACTGACAATATCACTATATACACTTTGACTGATATTTGCTGATTTCGCAGTAAATGGCTTGTTGTAAAGACAGAATGGGCAGCCCTGGTTTGTTGTCATTCATTTTTTCATGTGTGTGGTCTGAGCATCAAGAGGGTGAGCGCATCAAAGCAGACGAATCCACCAGATCTAACACCCAAGTTCCTTTAAGCACCTTCAAGAAACCCAGAGTGGCGTGTTAACATTGCTGTTGCTGTACAGAGACCAAACAAAAGGAGACAGCGGTGACAGTTTAAGCATGGATGACAAACAAAGATACAAAAGAGAACATCATACCAGAACAATATATCACTACAGCTGATGTTTCTCCTTCACACAAATGGCATCCTAGTCATTTTTCTTTGAGATGTGTGAATGATGTTTGCCGGCATCCATCATAAAAGGACATAATGGAGGTTGGGGAAGTCGAAGAGGCTTGGACACTCCAGGGAGCTCATTACTAGACCTATTAATCTGTTATTTGACCCCTGCGAGAGCATTGCCCAATCTAAAAAAGACCTATGCTTCCTTAATCCAAAGATAAAAACAAAACCTCTGCTGTGTCTCGGGGATCAACGCTCCAATTCAGACAACAAAGCAGAGAAATAACATCAATGCCTTAGATTGGTTTGTTCTCAATGTTGAATAAAAGCAACTTGATACAGTTTTTTCTTCATCTGACTGAGCCCCTTTGAAAATGAACTCCAAGCAAAAGCTAAATTATTGATATTCAAGAGAAATCTTAATGTTGACGTCGATGCTGAAGCGCAGTGCAAATATAAAACGAAGCAGGAGAAACGGCAGAGTATGAAAATCACCGTCCGGCAGACCTTTGTTATGACTGAGGAAACTAACCACAGGAGTATTAGGCAGTGAGTGCTTTCCACTTTCCCTTTAAAGACGAGTCCTCCTGCCATTCTGTGTATGCATCCTTCCTTCAGGGGTGATTGTCTCCTTGTTAGTGGTCTGCTGTTGAGCTCAGCACTTTGCCAAGTCAAAAACAATGTCATGCCTTGGAGGGCTGTGTGTCTCTCTCTGTCCTTTTGTGAGGCTTCTGCAACACTCAATTAAATTTCCTACATACAACAGACAATAGACACAGGTATTATCTGGTAATTCTAATTTCTTATCAGTTTCTTGCGTACATCGACTCTTCTGTGCACCCCAATGATTTAATTATATCTAAGATTCCTTTGGACATTAAGCTTTTTCTGTCAGCACATTAAAAGTGCATGTACAACAATTAATCAATTAGTTGTCAGCTATTAAATTAATTGGCAGCTGTTTTGATGATTGATTAATAAGTTGTTTTTTAGAGAAAGCAGCTTCTTAAATTTTAATATTTTCTGGTTTCTTTCCTCCTCCACAACCATGAGCTCAATATCTTTGGTGGTGGACAAAACAAGACATTTCTCATCTTAGGTTTTGGGAAATCCTGATGGACATTTTTTAAAAAGACTGGTCAGATGATGACGTGTCTGTTGCAAAAAATGGTCACCAAAAACTGCACTATAGTTATGAGGCGGACAAATACAGGGGACGTTGTTTCCATGTCCTATAATGGGCCAGTCAAACAAACCAGGACGGACTGATCATATTATGAAAAATAACTAATGCATGTGTCTTTTTGGCTGTGATGAGAAGGTCACACAACATCCACTAGTATTATTTAACACCCATTTTTTAAATATAAAAAACACGTTTATGCCATTTATGTATGTTTACATGTAAATTATATTCCTGTCTCTGAATCTCACAGTAACAAACAGCTGCGAGGTTTCGCTATTTGAAAGTAGCTTAATGGTCTTGCTGCAATTGTTTAATGTGAAATTGATTAACAAATCAATATGCAACTACTGTAGGAAAATCCAAAGAGAATATGTTTCTCATCAAAACGCTGATTTAATATAGAGATACAATATTAAATGCAACACTGGTCACTGCAAGAAAAAAGCCTGATTCAGGTTCAGACATTGTTATGTGTCTGTTTCAAGTCCTTCATTTCACCATTTTGTGATGCATTATCTGCTGAGTTTTTATGTCAAAGTCTGTCAGTTTGTTGATATTTTCTCCATAAATATCAGTTGCTGTTTGTATTTATCATGCCCTTAAATACTGAACTCATAAAGTATATTATAAGACATTAATGTTGCATCCAGTTGAACAGATATAAACTTATTAGACATGTGGCTGTATATTATGATAATTATTAGTGGGTATATCTCATCAGAAATAAACACTGTACATCTTTCTGCATGTGTTTTCTCTTTTCTCTGTGTGATCAGCAGCGCTGTGGCTCAGGCAACAGCTCATGTTCATGTTTTGAAGGTCACAAAGGGTTCTGAGGCAGGTAGCAGGTTAAGAAATGATGACACCATATGGACACTCCATTTCAAACTGACTCTCACAGAAACTTCTGGCTTTGATTTCCCCCTCAGATGGCTGGAATGAAAAGGACAGTTATACATATTTCAAGGCCCAAGGATTTACAAAGGGACTTAGGAATAAAGAGGTATGAACCTTTGAACTAAACAAAGGTCCATCACCCACATTTCATATCAGATGTGCTGTGTAGCCCTTGTAAAGACGTAGATATGGAAGGACAGGGCAGGGGAGCCGGCATGGCGGTGCAGACAGGTTGTCTGAGTGTTGTCTGCATGTCCCATGACCCCTATCTTCCCCTGCGCCTCCATCTCTAACCCCCACAGCACTTGTTGGCTGCAGAGGTCTGCGAAAAAGCCTCTGCAGCCTCGCCCATCTGTGGGCCTCTTTGAATCGGCCTGGAGGCTCATAACAACAGGCAGTATCAGTTGCATTAAGTTGATTAAAGTGCTTGGCGGACACAGGCACTTGTGCTCTCACAATGCTAGATGAAAGAGCAGCGTGGCGGCGGCCCCTCTCCTGGTTGTCAGAGAATCCGCCTTTGCTCTCAGCAGAGGTCAACAAAAGACCAAATAATACCAGAGTGAAAGCAATCGAAAGCTTCTTTGCCAAATGATCTCTAATTGTCCCTTTCTTCCTTGTGGATCAGTCGTATGATTTTGGCGCTGACAGTCGACTTACCCACAATTCTACCTTTAAAAGCTTCTCTTGAAAGTGGGCTACTTGAAAGAAGTGACCATTACCTAAACTACAATTGTAGGACGGAAAAAAAAACTACAAAAAATATATATTTCCACAGCTGAATTACATCTATCAAAAGCAACAGATAATTGAATTGCATTTATCAAATAAGAAAAAGTACCACAGTCAAAGGGAGCAGATGACTTATAGTTTAAAAAACAGGCTTCTGAGAGCTGTGTGTTTAAAAAAAAAAGATCCTGAATCTGATCAAGATCTGACAGCACTTCGGTTTCATTTATCAGCGTGGCGCGGTAATTTATTCAAATAATTACGATGCCAGATGCCATCCCCTCTTTAACCATCAAAACAAACTACAAGCTTTGTCCCTCCCATGCAGCTGAAGAGGTGTCATGTGAGGCAAGCTTTCCTTTTCATTACAGATACCATTTGAGGAACATGCCATATTCCACTTTTGGAAAGAAGTCAAGACAGAAACTGACAGTATTGTTCTAGTATCAGTGTAGGAAAAAAACAACAGGAAAAACAAACAAAAGCTTTGGCACTAAGGAGCTGTTCCAGGGATGATAACGATAAAAAAAAAAAGAAAAAAAAAGGCGAGGTGATCAATGCTGTTCTGGATTTTGATAACACATTGCTCATGCCTGAGACAAATGATGGAAATTCTTAAGGAGAGAGGGCCTGCAATATGCCAAATATGCTCCAAATTAGCCTTCAAGAACAACTCTCAGTGTGTATATGGAAGCTGCGTGAGTAAATAAAGGGCCAGCATAAATTACCTTTGGATGTCAATCGTGATAGCACACCCTGTTTTCTTTTTGTTATCGTGTCGCCTATTCGTCTCGCTGGCGGATGACATGAAATGAAAGTATTCTCTCTCTAGCACCACCAACAGTACTCAGAGCGCTTTCTGACACTTGAAAACGCTACGGGTTCGCGAAACCACAGCTGGGCCCCTACTGATTGGCTTGCACACAGGCTGCCACTAAACTTTCGCTGCTTGAGGAGTTGTCTGTGCCGGGACAGGTGGTGTTTATGCAGATGAATGAACACATTACTGTGTGCTCTTCCTTTTGGTTTAAACATTAGCGTTTCAAATGTGACAAATCAGATGTTCATCTCCTGCTATATGCAGCCATTGTGTGTGCTGCTCGGAGACCTTTGTATATGAATTCCCGTAGGTGTTGATGTGCACATCCATAAAGTGCGGACGCCGTATACGCACTCAGACTGTGATATATTCAGGAAATTCTCTTTGAATTCCTGCATTCAGGCATATGGTAGTAAGTGTTTATGTTTCACGTATAGTTGATATCACAGCCACTCTTCAGTATGTTGCGATGGTAAACTACAGGCTGGATTTGCAGTATTTGGTTGCTAGACTGAACAAGCGGTGTTTTTTTCAGACAGCAGCTGAGTGAAGACTTCGCTGCTGGCTCTTAAAATGGGTATTGTGAACACAATGCAATTATCTCCCTATTATCGCACATATGTTCTGTTATAATTAGGCCTCTCCCCCAGTCATTTCAGACGAGTGGATCACTGACAGTGAACGGCAACGTCTATACATGCTGGAAAACCGAAAGGTCATGCAATTAGAAACACTAATTCTGTCGGTGTAGGTTTAAAGAACTCTTCTCCTTTGTAGGGCTGAAGCTAAGGATTGCTTTAATCATCAATTTGGCAAATAATTTAACAATTATTTGTCAGTAGAGCTAAAATTGCCATTTGCAGTTTCCAGGAGTCATATGTCTACACATGTCCCACAATATTCAAGTCACTATCATAGAAAAGAAATTAACTTCTTGGCATTTTGGCTTAAAATTTCCAAAATTATTAGTTTTTAAAATGCCCAATTAGTTATTGGGTTACTTGTTTCTGCTGTAATCCTCAGTATTTTCACATTCTCTATCATTGGACTGGGTGTTGAACTTAGATACTTATAGGAATATATATGTTCCAGGACACAAAATGTTTCACATGTTTCAAACACAAAAATCTTTTTTTGTTCATTTTTAATTCCAATCCAATCCAAGCAAAACCCTCATCTTCATGGCATTATTTTAATGAATGTCAATAAGAAACAATCACACAGCGCTATATTTCACTGCATCCTTCATGCTATAATAAGTCTTTTGTACACATGTATAAATATGGCAGTAAAATGAACAAACTTGGAAATGAATGTTCTGTGCTAATGTGCAGCAGAGTCATAAAAGGAATCTGGAACAAGAACATAATTTGGTACAATATTTTCCCAAATATTGATTTTTTTTTTCAGTGCCAGAACGGATAAAAGGCCTGCTTGATGAGAAATAACAGATTAGATGAGACATTTATAGACTGAGGCCACGACTTTATGAAATGTTTGCTCCACTTGCAGCGAGCGGCTTTGTTTCTGCGACACTCTGTGCTGTGGGTGAGACACTAAAGTCCCTATTGTCTGAGTCAACTTGACCTGACCTAGCTGGTTAAGCTGAGGCATTGTGAACAGCAAATCGCTTCAACTAGGGGGGTAGCTGCTTTGTGTGGCTATGGGGAAAATAACCTTATAAAAAAGCCCATACCCATAGTTAATGCAGAGAAAGACCAGTTTTGTCTGTGGAAAAAGCTCTGTTTATTTCCAACTGCCAGTGAGAAACACAACCATTGTCTTGGTGCACCGTTCTGACTCCCTTGGTGATCTGATCCTTCCTTATCCATTTAGCAACACTTTTAGCATTTCTGGGTGTGCACACACATACATCCAAGTTCCTCAACACTTTGCGAGACACAGGCATATGCCTGCATATGCGCGTGTCTGTGATAAAGTCATTCCCATTCTTGCAGGAGATGACAGTTGTGAAATATCTACAAACACGGTGCCAATCAACAACTTGCATTCTGGCCTGAAGCCCGCAGCAGTAAAAGTGGTGAGAGGGCCAGACAGCGCTTAGCACAAGCTCCTAATCACATCTCACCACTCGGCAGGCCTGTGCTTGCACGTCGCAGGTACTTGTAAACTCCTATCAGTCCTACTCTTCGCACCTAATGTTGCTCTCGGTGTCACTCTTCGCCAAGTTGATCTGGAGACAGCTTTAATTTAAAAATGTAATTAACTGCGCCATAACACAACCTCCAGCGAGTGCTCGCTGCTTGTTCTCGTGACTCAAAACAAAAACAAACAATGTGATGGAAATGAGGTCAGCAGCATCATCCTCACTTTGCCATGTTGTAGAATTAGACCCCGGCTCTGGTTCTGTTTAGACTTCTTTTACTGCTGCAGAGATATCAGTCGATCAACACACAACAGATCAGATCGTCTCTCTAGAGCGTTTTAATCACATTGTAATGTTCACTTTATTCTGTAGTATCGCGCCTTTAGAAGATCTGCCGCTTTCGAATAACAACAAACCACAATTCTTGCCTTGTAAATCTTTATTAACACCAGTCATGGCTGTGAGTGTGTGTTGACACGTACACACACAGATGACGGATCAGCCGTGAAAACCATCAAAAGCAGAATTAACTGGTGGTTTAGTCCAGACCAGTCCAAACTTGTATGATTGTCTGAACTGGGCACAGCTCCTGTTTGTGGTCTCCCACTGACTACCGAGTGGGCACAGAGGGGGGGCAGCCTTTTTTCTCCCCATAGGCCCACTGCCACCTCCTCATTTCCTGCTGGACTTCACTCCCAGACACCTTCCTGACTCTAATTACCACAGCGTTAGTTGTAGTTCCAGCAGCAGCAGCCGTCCTCCCCAACAGCACCTTATCCCTGCAATGAACCTCGCCGCTAATTGTTCCATTACATCAACAATAATGCATCTTAAGAAGAACAAAAGAAAAAAAAGAAAGGAGAAGACAAAAAAAAAGCACAGAGGTAGGGACTAACTTGACATGCTAATTTTCATTAACCCTGATCTTCCTGTTCTTTCATCATCCGCCCTCCTCCCCGTCGTCTAGCTCATACAGGGTGGCGAAGCACTCAAATTATCCACAAGCATTCCAGCTATCACTAATTATCCAAAGAGTTCCTCATTAGGCTATTTCAAATCCAACCTTAGATCAACACTTACTCAGACCTCGGGGATTCTTGATTCCCAGCAGCGGTTAAACAAACAATCAGTTCAAAGGATCAGGTATTCTACTTTAAGAGGAGGAAAAAAGCCAAGGGTAAACAACTGCTCATTTGAAAGGGAATGACTGCGGCGGATCTCTGGCATGGAAGCCCCGATCCATATTCATTTTGCTCAAATGCGTTCGATTTCTCTCTTAAATTGGGGTCATTAAGATATGAAAAGGTCTAAATACGAGGGTGTTAACTTAGCCAAGACTAAAGCTGGAGATTTCAGCTGCCTCTGCTCGATCTTGCCATGTCTTAAAGCTGCTACAATCAATATTTCATAAGAACAATGCACTATATTTGGCTACCTGTATACTAATAGGGGTCACTTGTAGTAAAGAAAACACAATAAACTATCTGCAGTTTCCCTCAGTGCTACGGCTACTTTTATAGCATCTTTTAGCATATTGTTTTGGTTGTCGGGCCGCAACTTTACTGTTTTGGTTTGGTCCTGGAGATGTCATAGCGTTGTTTTCGCCTAAAGCTGGGGAAAAAAACTATGAGTATGCTAGCTGTGGAACACCAAGTGACCAAATGATCAGACTAAATTAGTAGCTAGCTGTGAACGTAGTGGAGCATTTGGCAGCTAAAGACCCAGAATCTTTCCTTGAGAGTTGAAAAACTAAAAGAATGCCTGTCTACACATTCAGCAAAATGTTAGCATGCATTGATTTCAATTTTACCAACTATTTGCCGACACATTAGCTATATTAGTGTAAAGATAATAAAAAATGTTTTGTTTACAGTAGGTTTCTGCAGTGTTGAAGTGGCAAAGGCTCAACATTACACAGAAGTGACTCCTATAATGAGGGTGAGGACCCTGACAAGTGGCTGTGAGATGATTGAAGAATCTTTGCATCTTTCTTGTGAAATACTGTCACACTGACCAGTCACGCCTTTTTAAAATTATTCGAGACAAAAATCTATTTTTCATTGAAGAACTCCAAAGTTGGGAGGCACAGAGAGGTCACAGCCTCATAACAAGGGGTCGCAAGCGAATGTACAGCTCTGCATGGAGCAACTTCGATGTGACACATAAAGTAGACTTTAGTCAAGTTTGAACAGAGGACAGATTTTCCGTTAGTTTGGGTGAATACTTTATACCCACGAGGGCCACCACTCAAGAATGATGTACTTGAAAAGGTGTTTGCAAAGTGCATGTTACATTGTCCTTTGTTTCCCCTTTACAGAGGCAGACCCAAACAGCGGTTTGTTCCTCAGAGAGCCGCTGCTCCTCTCACCAATCACAATCCTAATGTGCAGTAATTTCTATTGCTTCTCAGCCCCCATCCTCCTGAGCACACTGCCTTAATGTCAGAGCTGTGCTCTATGAAACACCACCAGAATTTGAGTCTGTCACTTAAAATATAATGCCGTCAGATCTGTTACTTTAACCTTGAAGCAATTAGCTGTTGCTGAGCCGTAATGAATCCTGACATCACTCCTCTGTGATGAAACCCCTAATTGCTCTGTAAAAATTGAAGCTTTTGACATCACTGCTGACAGACTTTTTTCTTCTTGGTTGTGCGGTCGCATGTGACGGCGCCTGGTTGAAACTTGAAAGGTAGCGGAGCTTCTCTGCCATCAGCTGTCCTGTCACTTGACAAAAAGAGAGAGGGAAACTGGCTGGATTTGCTGAAATGATGAGGCCATTTAAACTATGATATGTCGCAGCTATACGGCATCATTCAGCCGGGACTGTTGCAGATGTCCGTGCTAGTCTGGGCTCAGCCGTGAGGTGGGTGTTTATCAGGATGACGAGTGGATGGCTTACAGCCTCCATGTCAACAAGTCTGTTCGCTGGTTACTCACTGCTTTTAACAACCAAACTTTAGGAGCATTTCCAGGCAGGGAAAAGCCATGAAGAACTATTTATCACAAATACTTCCTATCACTAATTTCAGCACGGAAAAACTCAAGCAGACATGTTGCAAGGTGGGAAAATAACAACTCTTTGCAGTTAAAGGATGTTTTTATCTCATCTTAAACTCACATTAAGTAACTTTGTGCATAAACTGGTATTAATTTCCAGATGACCTACAGTTAAAAAATAATTACAATCTATCTCACATATACATTGCATTGCATGTCCAAATTAGACAAGAGATCTTTAAGTACATTTATTTTTTTTTAGCTTATTTCATCACAATATCTGCTTGAAAGTTGTTGGAAAATAAACTAAATGTATTTTTATTGATCCCTTACAAGCTTAGTCTCCAAACTAAAGCAATTAATACAATATGAGCTATTAAATGTTTGATGTGTGTAATTCTCAGGGAGGCTAAAGTTTAGAAATCTGCTTCTTATGACCCATTATGTCTCCATATCGTATCACACCTGCAAATGTTTTAGCATATATATTAATGCTTTAAAGGGTGCTAATTAATGAAGTTTTTTGGGTGTTTTCTATAAAATTATCTAAAGAAGTTTCACCTAAATATAATATTTTGGACACACTAGTGGGTAAAATGTGTATTTTTAACCATTATACTGAGAGTTGGTGATTGAGGTAACAGTCACTGATGTACAGGCTGAGAAAATATCAAGGCTGACCATTTCTCAGGTTGTTTCTTTTTTATGCGTTTTGAACTCAGATCAGTGCAAAAGCGCGACCAACTTGATGCATGGTGCGTTTGAATGGAGCAGCTCCTCACCCCTGAGCGCGTCCCTCTGATGCACGTTTCCAACTGAAGCTACAATTTACAGTTTTGTACAAGAAAATAAATAAATAAAAAATGTCATCTGCCTCGTGAACAATTATTATTATGCAGAGCTTTAAAATTCTCCTGCAGGCTCCTTAATGAAAAGGGCTGCTGCAGCGCGCATTTACGCGCGCGCGCGCGCGCGCACACGCACACACACACACACACGCACACACACACACACACAGCAGCTGTTTCTAACGAGATCTATAAGAGAAGTTAGCACGGACAATTTTTTGGGGTAAGGT